>CM035422.1:68088095-68268095 GCA_020310875.1 Ceratopteris richardii
CTATCCATCGTTTCCTTGTTTGTATAGATTATCACCTATGAGTGTATAATCTAGTGCTTCTTGCTCTAAGCTCTGTTGTCTGGCCAATGTCATTTCTTGAGGGAATGTTCTCGTCCTCAAAAATTTTACCAATGGTTCACTCCAGTCTAGTATTAGAGACACTTGATATAGTATCGCATGCTCCATAGGTGGTCTAATACAATAGATTGGGCATGCATAGCTTATGGACATCTGATTCCATTGTTGGCCAATACACACCTAATCTTTGTAGCATTCGTAGGGTTCAATGTTTCGAGTGATGTTGTTGTAGTGCACCTACATGTGCTATGTGCAACCACTTTGCATGCTCATCCTCATCTACACAGCAAGCCAATATGCCTTGGTCGATGTGCTTATACATGCTATCTACCATTATGTGATAGTTCTGAGACCTCACTACTTCTTTATCCTTGGCTCTTAGTACAGGATGTTTGGGTCCAAAGGTGAGGATAGGCACTATATTCTTAGCGCACTCAAGCACTACTTCTAGAATGAACAAATAGGCATCTAGAAGGTCATCTGGCACTCCTTGAGGTGTCTCTCCTGAAGTTAGTCTGGAAACATGATTCGACCTAAGGTGAGCCCTACCTTTAAGCCCAAATGGCATTACCCAAAAAGTGAATATGCCCCACTCTATGGCAAAAGCCACCTTATGCTGATCTTTTGGAGCAATGGCCACTTGAATGTAGCCAGAGAAACCATCAAGGAAGTTTTATACTTCCTTGCCTACCACTCTTTCTAATAGATGCTCAGTGTTAGGAAGCAGATAACTATCTCGGATAGTGGATGCGTTAACATTCTTCAAGTTGATGCAAACTTGTAACTTGCTATTCTTTTTGGGCACCACTACAATGGGGGATACCCATTCAGTGTACTCAATCTCATAGATAAATCCTCCTTCTACCAATCTATCTATCTCTTCCTTGATTTTGGAAGCAAAATTTTTGTTATATGTGTATGGCTTTTGCTTAGAAGGTTTGGCTTCTAAGGTCATGGGAATCGTATGTGAGCAAATGTCAGTGTCTATAGCTTTTCAGTCCTTGTAACTCCAAGCAAATACATCTCTATATTATCTTAGCAAGGCTATCAACTCTTGCTCCTCGTCCTCTATCAAATCATGTTCTATGTACATACATCATTTTTCGCCTTCCTCTATGGTCACAATGATTTTCTTCATTGTTTCTTTATTATCATAAGCCTTTTCTATGAGTGCTTCTCGTTTAGGCATTCTTACCATGACTCTCTGATCTTCTATCTCATACTTTTTAAAATTTTCTAGGACCTCAAACAAAGATTCTTCCTCCTTTGGTAAGACTTCACTCTTCTTTCGTGTCTGACCTTCACTCTTAGTGGTTACTTGTGTATCTAGCCTCACATCATTCATAAGCTTTCCTTGTTCTTGAGGGTGAGCTTCTACTATGTGCAAGTATTCCTCTTCTGATACACAAAAAGGATCCATAATAATTTACTCTAGATCGGTGTCACTTTCTTGTTTAATTTCTTCCAGACTAGGCTCACATTCTTTGATGACCAAATCATACATGATTGGTTCTATCGTGAAGATGGAAATTCCATAGCCATCTTCATCATAGTGTGGTGTCCATTGTTCTTCATTCATGGCGACATCCATTGTGGCTAGAATTTCTACCCAACCATGAGGTTCAAACTCTTCATCTAAAAATACTACAAGTGCATAGGTTGGGTCTTGAATTGATCGATGAATTTCCTTCACACCCACCTCTCTGGCCTTTTCTCTTCTTTTACTGCAACTTTGCACATCCATAAGTGAGTGTCTTCATGCATCCATGAGGATCTTGATCCTATGGAATGCACTGACTCCGTGTCGTCTGTGGCTCTATTGATGGGATTCCACTGTATAGGGGGCACTTCTCTATGAAAGTAATCCTTGAGATCAACTTTTGTTGTAACACCTAAATGTTGCAAATACAAGGAATTGGTTCCCCAATCATGTACTAGTTGCAACTGTCTCATGAAGGGTCTTCCCAAAATCATCTCATAGGGCTGATTTTTGCTAAAGTCACATATAGCAAAAGTATGCTCAAAATCTACACAAGTAGTGAGAGTTATCCCTTCTAGTAGCCCTAAGGGTCACTCTATATGACCATCAACCATCTATGGTTTCATCTTAGTTGGCGTGAGTGCTAGCTTGCCCCAACACTTCCATAGGGAAGTGGTAGCAATTGCAACTTGTGTGCTTGAGTCCAAAATAGCCTTGGTGGTGTAACCCTGATGAGTGATAGGAAGATAGGTGTTTCCTTCTTCTCCTTCACTCATGTCTCCTATCTTGTCCAAGGGTATTTCTGGAACTATTTTATGCAATCCTAATGGGAGCGGGTTTTGGCTACTTCGGGCACTTGATTGGCTATGGGTTTCCATAGTTTGGGTTTAACCTTGAGTAACTCCTCCAAAGTGAGATTGCACTGCACTTTAGTGTTCTTTACTACCTTTTTATTCCTAGGTATGACTGAGTCTTCATCCATTATCATGACTGTGGATGCTCTCATATATGTAGACTTGGTTTCCCATGGGCCTATGAAATGGGGTAACTCTTGCAAGGAATTAGACTCTAAGTCTAACTGCTCACTAGGCGGTTCATCTTCTTGCTCTCCATAAATAGAAGGAATATATCTTTTGGGAATTGTTCGTGTAAGTCATCCACAAGTTCAATGGGAGAAGGACTTTCACTTTCGTTTGCCCATTTATCTTCTTGAATCTGTCTTAGGAATTCTTGGGAATATCAATTTATAGAAGAAGTGTCTGGTTCAGTGGAATTAGGCACATAAGCTTCTTTGGGAGGGATGCTCATTCTTTCACTTGCCTTGTCCTTACCCTAGGAAGTGGCTTCCTTTCTAGATTTTGCAATTAAGCTCTCCAATCTTTCTAATAGTCCATTAAAATGCAACCGAGTCTTAGCTGAACTAGAGTAATTGAAGAGGCGATTGGCTTCAAACATGGTTTGAGCCAAATCCACCATCTTAGCACAAATGTTATGAAGGGAGTCCTTATAAAAGAGATGGTGTGAAACATCTCTTGGGCTCCATTAGAAGGGCACACACATGAGTGCCATGTGGCACTCATGTGAGATGCCACAGTACCTACTCCAATTAAGGAGTAATCAGTCAAGAGGGGGGTACGCGGCTGGGCGGAATATCGAAGGACATGGGTCTCCGTGCTCGCGCGAATACTCAGAGAAATTACCCTTGTGGGTTGTGCAAAACAGGGGCCATCGTTGAGCTATGAGACATTGGTATCCGAGCCAGGGAATGGCGACGGACGTGCCACACAACGAGAGTATTTAGTCACACATATCGAGGTGTCACAGGCCCGCGGACGGCGACAGCAGCAGAATTCCAGCCGACTATACACGCCAGAGAGGAGGGACTCCTCTTGCTCTCAAGCCCCTCTCTAGGATGAGAGAAGAGGGACTTTAACTCTACATATATACTCATGCCCATCGCTTTTGACCCTGCATATGGGATAAGAAAACTCCATTGGCGGCCATCCTGAGCCATCTTCGAAGTCACCAACAACACCAAACTCAAATTGGGGAGAATTTGGTATTTCTTTGAAGGTCGAAGGGCAAATTTTATGCTATGGATGGAGACATTGGCCAAATGATGATGCATAAATGTAATATGGGCTGTGGTTATGGGGTATGGGCTTTGGATGATTTCAAAAAAGCTTTGGTTTCTCAATTTTGAGCTTCTTAAAGTCATTCATCCATGAAGATGAGTTTTTTCACTTCCCATTGGTGACATACCCAACTTCTCTGCACCATAGCTTCTTTATACGATATCGGATTTTTAAAATCTTGGTCATGTTTCGAAGCTATACTCCTAAGCTTCGCTAAAAAACCATCAGTGTTGGATTTGGACGAGATTTGCCCCATAAAAATCTCTCTGCAATGCTTCGGCAGGAACTAGGCGGCCACTCCCACGCCTAGTTTTTCGTTATTCGTACTCCAAATCCACTTTTTTCACTTGGGATAGTCTCAAATTCTTGAAGTACAGGTGCTGGGCAGCAAGTTATGGACTGGCAAGGATTGTTACATCTCTGAAATTGCTCAGTTTCACTCAGTTTGCCCGATTGGGGCTTTTCCCACGTGCTTTTGGCATTGTTTTGGATGGTCTATGGTGTTTAGAACCTCCTCAGACCAAGCGGACATTTCCAATTTTTGTTTGGGCCTGGTGAGGATTCAAAATCAGCAACCTAAAGCTTCAAGGACCACTTGGATTTTGCTTCCGCAACTCTACTTTGTAACAGGGAAGTGCTCTTGTGATATATTTCTCTTCTTCTTGCATATTTGAACTTTACTTCCATTCATTTTCATATACTCTAGTTAGCAAACGGGGGAAGGGTAGGAAAACATGGAAACTAAAGGCAAACAAGTAGTTGAAACCACTTCTCCATCTAAAGAGCAACTAGAGGATCCTGATTTTAGAATGGAAGAAGTAGAATTATGGCAAGAAATAGAAGATAACTTAGAAGAGAGAGAGCCTTCACAGGAAGAATACACTTATGAAGAACTTATAGATGAATTTGTCACTCGTGACCAATTCATTGATTTGAAAGAGCAAACCCTTAAACTAGAGAAAGACCTTGGTAGCATCACATCTCTTATACAACAGATTAAGTCTCAAATGATCTCACTTGAGACTAGTGTCACCTCTTTCCTAGCTAGGAAGGAAAGAGAGACTCCTTCTATTCCTCTAGAGATTACTAGGAAAGAGACTTCTCTTCCTAGTAAACACAAAGGAGAGAGCTCTAGGGAAGCTCCCCTCCTGAAAGACTTAAAGCCACCTACCTTTACGGGGGATGACCGAGACAGGAATAAGGAATGCAATCTACAATTTTTTACAAAAGTGGCATGATTTGCATCAATTGAAGGGCACCCCACCTGAGTATCGTGTGCTAGAGGGGAGTCTCTCCCTCGGCCCGCGTGCTTATAAGTGGTGGATGAGTCTTAAGGAGGCGAACTCTATCCCTACTGACTGGACTCAGTTTGAAACTCGTTTTCTTAAAGAGTTTCTTCTTGAGAATGAGGAGGAGAGGAATTGGGATGAGTGGGACAGGATTACTCAGAGAGGTAGGCCTCTTTCGGTCTATCTATCCCACTATAGAGAGATCATTTTGAAACTTAAGGGCTTAGACGATTTTCAAAAGACCAGAGGGTTTGTTAGGGGCTTGGATAAAGCCATAAAGAGGGAAGTCAGAAGGAATGCGCCTAAGACGTTTGAGGAGGCGATCAAGTATGTACAGATATATGAGGACCATAACCGTCCTCAATATACTCCTATGGAGACGGATCAGCCCCTCAAGCCTCTTAGTCCAACTAAATTCAAGAAAAAGTTGCCTTTTGGGAAAAACAAAGTTTTTATTAAAAAACAAAGATCACAAGGGCCTAAATTATCCACAGACCAATTTGAGAAGGCCAAAAGGGAGAACCTGTGTTTTAGGTGCCTATCTCCTAGCCATTCACAGTGGAACTGTCCACTCAAGAAGGGGGAAGAAAGGGAAAAGGGACCAGAGTCTAGTACGGCCCCTGAAAAGGGCAAAAAGGTGGTCCACCTAGTGCAGACCCTTCCTATTCATGGCAGCTCTAGCTGCAAGGGAGTGGAGGTGATGCACGAGGATATAGAGCACACTTGTTGTTTGACTCAGTCATTGTGGTCACCGCAGTTTGGACCACATGACCTAGTTAAACTGCATGGTAGTGTATACGGGACCAGGGTGCGGGTCATGATAGATGACTCGACTACTCATAATTTTATTAACTATGCTTTGGTCAAGAAATTAAAGATTCCCCAGCAGCCTAGTGCACATAAATACATTGTATGTATGATGCAAGGGCAAGATAAAAGGATATGGGATACTATGGTATCCAATTTGGAAGTCAAGATGCAGAATTATATAGATTATATGGACTTCCAAATTATGAACATGGAGAGGACAGATCTAGTCTTAGGAAGAGAGTGGCTATGGGGGTTGGGAGATACACTTAAACGTAGCTATCAAAATAACACACTCAAATTTGAAAAGAATGGAAGTAAAGTTTGTATTCAGGGAGAGAGAGATGTACCAAGTGCACCTCTCATTTCATCACTAGAGTTGTATAGTCTCTGTTATTCTCAGCATGTACAGGACATGTTTTTGTTGTATAGTCATGATATGGAGCATTGTACAGACAACTCATCTGATGTATATTTTCATGCTATGAATGTAAATATGAACAAGACTTTCTACTATTCTTTTTTGCAAGAGTGTGTGGTTAAAAGTTTTAAGGATCTTATGTTTGAGTACAGAGATGTTTTTCCCACTGACTTACCTAGAGGGCTACCACCTGAGAGAGGGGACATTGACCATGCCATAGAGGTTGTTACTAACACTAACTCTATTTGTAGACCACCTTAAAGGCTTAGTGTTTCTCAGCATGAGGAGGTTGAGAAGAAATTGCGGGATTACTTAGATAAGGGCTTCATCAAACCTAGTAACTCACCATGGGCACTGCCAATGCTCCTAGTTAAAAAGAAAGATGGCTCTATGAGACTATGTATAGATTATTGAGAACTTAATAAGGAAACCATCAAAAATAGGTTTCCAATGCCTAGATTGGAAGACCTATTTGATCAGTTACATCAAGCTAGGTATTTTACCAAGCTTGACCTTAGATCAGGATATCATCAGATCAGGATTAGGGCAGAGGATGTCCCTAAGACTGCATTTAGGACTAAATATGGGCACTATGAGTTTTTGGTGATGCCTTTTGGTCTCACCAATGCTCCTGCTACTTTCATGAAGCTCATGAATAGTGTTTTACGGCCTTATCTAGGACACTTTGTAGTAGACTTTTTGGATGACATTCTGATTTATAGTGTATCAGAAGAACAACACTTGGAACACTTGAGGAAAGTATTTCAAGTGCTAAGGGAAAATTCACTCTTTGCTAAGGAATCAAAGTGTGAATTTTTCAAGACAAAGGTTAGATACCTTGGGCATATAGTCTCCCAGGATGGAATCCAGATGGATCCTGAAAAAGTAAGGGCTATTATGGAATGGCCACATCCACGGAACCTGGAAGAGCTACAGATCTTCCTAGGTTTATCAGGTTTCTATCAAAGATTCATTAAGAACTATGCCAAGATTGCTGTCCTGATGATGGAACAGCTTAAAGGGAAAGGGAAAACCTTTCATTGGGGAGACGAACAGAAGCAAAGTATTGAAAAGTTGAAAGTAGCGATTGCTACAGCTCCACTTTTACACATAGCAGATCCCAACAAACCATTTGTGGTTGAGACTGATGTGAGTGACTTTTCTATAGGAGCAATTTTAGTGTAGGATGGTCGACCAGTAGCTTTTGAGAGCAAGAAACTAGAACCGGCTCAGAAGATTTACTCCGTCTATGAGAAGGAGTTGTACGCAATAGTCCATGCTTTGAAGAAGTGGCGTCATTATTTATATGGGGCCAAAGTTACGATAGTGTTTGATCAAGAGAGCATTAAGTGGATCTCTAATCAAACAGACCTTAAAGGTCGTAAGGCCCGATGGACAGAGACCCTTCAGGAATTTGATTATGAGCTTAGGTATAGGAAGGGAAAGTTTAATGTGGTGGCTGATTCACTTAGCCGCATGCCTATGATCAATGGACTGAGTTTTACTCAGATCACTAGTGATCTACTTGAGTCCATTAGAGGAAAATGTAGGCTTGATCCTGCATATTTTGAGATTTGGGAAGCCATTGAGAATGGGGATCGTGATACACGGGTTCCCAATGAGGATGGAGTATCCACGGGTACTCAAAAAGGATTCAAGTGGAAGAATTACAGTGTCCATGATGGATATCTGTTATATAAAGGTAAGGTGTGTGTCCCTAGAGATTGAGAAGACGGCATATTTTATATGAGTGTCATGACACACCTAGTGCAGGACACCCAGGAGTTAACAAGACTTATGATCTTGTTAAGAGGCAGTTTTATTGGCTTGGACTTCATAAGGACGTCCTAGAGTATGTGCTTAAGTGCAATAAATGCCAGGTCAATAAAGCTGAGAGTTTGAGGATTGGAGGACTACTCCACCCATTGGATATTCCTAATGGGAAGTGGGAGAGTTTCTCCATGGACTTTATAGTTGGATTACCTAAGACACAGAGAGGGCACGACTCAGTCTGGGTAATTGTGGATAGGTTAACCAAAATGGCTAGGTCTATTCTGACACGTACTATAGTGAAGACACCAGAGTTGGCTAGACTTTTTGTAGAGAACCTATACTGGTTATATGCTCTTCCTTTAGACATAGTTTTTGATCGAGATAGGAAGTTTACTAGCCACTTTTGGAGAGCAGTCTTCAAAAGGTTGGATACGAAACTTAGCATGAGCACGGCCGAGCATCCACAATCGGATGGGCAAATAGAGAGGGTTAACCAAATCCTAGAGGATATGCTTCGAGCATATGTAAATGAAAGGCAAACTAATTGGGAAGAGTACTTACCCATAGTAGAGTTTGCATATAATAGTGCCAAGGACTCTTCCACTGGGCATAGTCCATTTATGCTCATGTATGGGTTTCAGCCAAGAGCTCCTTATGCAGTAGGCTTGCAGAATGAAAAAGTTCAAGCTGCAAAGGACTTCTTAGAAGAGATGAATGATATGCTTAGACTTGCTAAGGATAGCATTAGGAGAGCTCAGGATAGAGCTAGGGCCTATGCTGACCCTCAAAGAAGAGAGATCAACTTTGAGGTAGGAGAGCAAGTCTATCTTAGAGTTCCATCTAGGTCTGAAACCATGAAGAAAGGACCTTGTCCAAAATTATCTCCTAGGTATTGTGGACCATCCCAAAACCTTAAGAGAATAAGAAAGATGGCTTACCAGCTCCAACTTCCAGAGAATAGTCAAATCCATCCAGTTTTTCATGTTAGCCGGCTTAAGAAAAGGTTGGGTGAATCTGACAACCTCATTCCAAATAGTGAGGTAGTAGAGCCCATCTCTATTCAATCTACTCCACATGAGCCTGAGAGCATACTACGCACTTGAGAGAAACGGACGAGAAGTCACTTGTATAAAGAGTGTCTAGTAAAGTGGAAAGATAGTTCAGAAGATAGTGCCACATGGGAGAGGGTTAACACCCTTCAGAGACGGTTTCCCAGTTTTAGATTACCTTCCCAAGAGTTTCCTTAAGGGGAAGGATATGGGAAACAACACGGAGACAGGACCATGTATTTCTATACATGGGGATATAGTGGGAGTACCACCCTCTTGATTTCTAGACCACCATTTTTGAGGACAAAAATGGAGTCAAGGGGAAGGAAATGTTATGAAGGGAGTCCTTATAGAAGAGACGGTGTGAACCATCTCTTGGGCTCCATTAGAAGGGCACACACATGAGTGCCATGTGGCACTCATGTGAGATGCCACAGTACCTACTCCAATTAAGGAGTAATCAGTCAAGAGGGGGGTATGCGGCTGGGCGTAATATCAAAGGACATGGGTCTCCGTGCTTGCACGAATACTCAGAGAAATTACCCTCGTGGGTTGTGCAAAACAGGGGCCATCATTGAGCTATGAGAAGATGAAGTGGTGTTGTTAAAACTTTGCACTACACCAGCCAAATAAACTCCAAGGATATGTAGTGGGTGCTTTTGAATTGCCAAAGGATGTATTAGACACCCTATGTACCTTGGAAGATCACTCTCAAAAAAGTGAATCAAAACAGATAATTTGAAGTAGATTCAAGAACAAAAAAATTGCTATTTTGGTTCATACACCTGCTTAGTGTTTTGAGCAATTCTCTGGCCATGGCAGCAATTAACTTAATTCCTTTTGGGGAACTCTTAATAACTTAGTAACCTAACAATCATGAGTGATTTGATAAAAAATGATGGACCACATTAAGAGAAAAAAGTCTAGCAAGTTATAGCACCATCCCGATTTTCATGGGCTGTAACAGTACCTAGACCCATGAGCACAGAAATAGTAATATCTCAAGATTCCAAGATGCAATGCTTATGAAATTTTGTGAGCATATACTAGATAGTATGCGATTCTATGAAGCTTTGAATCATGGAAAATGATGAAGTACACACTGAGAACCAGCTCTGAGAAAGACACTAATTTGATGGAGTGCTGACAAAGAAGTAGAGAATGAAGTGATATAGTCGACTTTAAATGAACATAGCTCACGATAAAAAAAACTCAATTGCAATGAAAATTTATGAGTATATAGTAGACTTAAGGAGAAAACTTTACCAACTTAAATAATTGGAAATGATGCACCAAGTTCAGAGAAATCATCTCTGCAATCTGACTGAGAAAACTGAGAGATATGGCAGTGAACAATATACTTCATAAAAGCATGAAAATATGAACTCAAATGATCATAAAAATGGAAGTATATTGATTGTAAAATACAATGGACTTACTGATACATATGTGTGCCTTGAACCCACACTTTGATATGGCATAAAGCTCAGCTCATGGAGGTCTTAAAAAACGCGACTAATGAGCCATGTATTTATAGTGATCTTTGGAGCCAAGATTTGAATTTGAATCTTCCTATAATCACTCTTCAAACTTTTAGTGATTGATTCTCCTACTCACTCTCACAAATTCCTAGCGTTTCTCTTTCCTACTCATCAAGTGGACTCAACCACTTAGATTCCTTTACTTTTACATCAAGTAAGTACTCAAAAATTACAAGAGGGAGTCCACTAGTGAACTCTACAAGGAATTGACATTTCCTTTAAATTTCTAAGCCTTTTGATGACTCAAGCCATCACTTGAACTTGCCATGGACTTGTTCCAACAATTTAGAAGAGAGCTTAAATGAAAAGAAATCCAAATTAATAGAGATTGCATCCCACACACACTCTCAAACCCCACCACCCTCATCACAACCTAAACACCCTACTATACCACCTCCACCCAGAGCAAGATCAATGCTAGCAGACCCCACCCAAAAAGATTTAGATGTGATGTTCAAAGCATATTTGGGAAAAATTCAAGAAGGACCAAATGTGGTAGATTTGGGTAGGCGTTATCCTAGAGCAGACTTAGAAATTGAAAGAACCAAACTTTGTGTGAAAATGGTAGAACTAGATCAAACAGCCAAACCTAGGAAGTCAACTACATCAAAGGTAAGTACTGATGGAAGTGAAAGACTAAGTATGCCCCCCAAGGTAGCTTATGCTTCTAAATCCATGAATGAAAAAGCATTTTCCTCTATAACTCAGTATTCCCATGAATTCTAAAGAGAGATTCAAGAGGAGAAATGGTCCAAGGAGAGCGACAACCCTCATGCCATTGTGGTAGTGGATGATCTCCATGACCAATTCCCACAGGACATTCCCTCTATCTATGGGGAGCAAGAAGATGCACAATCCAATGAGCTATTACACTTCAAATCCAATTCCCTGCAGTAACTACCTCAATTCACCGGCCCATGGGAATATAAGTTTATTCACATGAGAACCCCCAAAATCATGATACAAAACGTGGAATCAGTTCTACCTAGGAACACAAATGTAGTAAGGAGTACACATGAAGATGATGATGCTATTCTTGTCCAAAACTATGTGATGCAGAAGGATGATTTTCTCAACAAAGAAGTCAAGGATATGACGGAACTCCCTTCTTTTCCAAAGGTGATCAAGACATGGCAAATGAAGGAGTACGGAATGCAGAGGAAGCAGGCAGCATATGCTCGAAGCCAAAAGAAAGTACAAAGCAAAGTTTCTCAGCCACTTGTACAAGTATGGGTACGGAAAGGCGAGCATCCTAATGCGGTCAAGTCACCACCACTGACTCAATGTCACATTAGTGATCAACGACATGACAATAATAAGAAGTCTTTCAAAATAATTCTATGAAAGTAAAATCCATCTGGCTACCTAAGCAGTCGATGAATGCCGACCCACAATCAAGACATATCTGGGTGCCTAAGACATGCTTGAGGGCTCAAGTGGCTACCCATCAGCTTCACGAGACTAAGCTCCATTCACACGTAATTACACATGCTTCAACCAGCACTAACCGGACCACTTGTAAATGGGTCCCTAAAAAGCCCCACTTTCAAGCAGTCACTTTTGTAAAGTCTCCCATAGCCAACCGATGATCCCATTGTAAAACCCTGCATTACATTTGGCGACCAAAAGTTTGTAATAAACCCCCCAAAACCAAATTGTAAATTCATCTCCACCTACTAACTGCATCATCCTCACACTGCATCTTTCCATTTAGCTCATAGGACTATTCATTCACTAACTACACCCACAATCACCGAGCACTCACTGACCTACTAACCTATCACTAACCTCATGTTAATGTTGTAACGGGGACCAAACTTGTTCTATCTTGTCCATTACAATGTTAACACATGCTTCTATATTCTCACAGAACCAGCAAACCAGAAGTGACATGGCAGAAGAAGCAGGAACTAGCTCCCAGGTGGGGTCAAGCGCCCACATAGTGGATATTGAAAATCTTCCCCTCGAGACCCAATTAACTAAGAGACCACAAGAACTCCGGGCAGTGCACGTGATCCCGATTCAGGACCCTCCGCAGGGGCATACCTCACAAGTTGGATAGCACGCACATTGGTTCAGCGATGTCACAAGTCCCCTCGGCGAAGGTGAGAAGGTACCTATTTATGGGAGGCCGAACTTGAATTTAACGACAATTGGGGAAGATACCACTTCTTTACCCGTGAGTTTGAGAAGTATCAAGATGCAGAAGTAATGAGATCAGTATGGAAGAAAGCGGGCTTAGATAACTACTTTAGGGCACTCCTACCTAAGCCAGATTTTTTGCACTGTTCCTCTTGAACCTAGTTCTCACCCATTCTAGGTATCTTGGATCAGAAATCTAGTGCTTCCATTGGAAAGCTTGTTCTGAGAGCTTTCCAACGGTATCTTACATGTCTAAATCCCACCTACGGATTGGGAGATACACTCTAATATTTGATGGGCTCATAGGATTCAGAGAACTCATCTCAACCATCCTCAAACCTTTCTAGCTCGATAGAGGACCTAGCAAAAAAAGTGTCCTAGAAACTAGGAGTTTCTAGCAAACAGTTGCCTAGGTTAACAACAAATAAACATTCTTACACCTGTGGTGGGGATCATATGGCAAATGTGTGCCCCAACATGGCACAACCTCAAGCCAACCCTAGTGGCCAATATTGTACAATTGAGAGATGATACACAAATCACACGGCACAAGACTGCCCATATAACAAACAAGTAGTGCGACAGAACTATCCATAATCATACCCCCAACCAGGTAGGTATCAAGGTCAATACAATGCTCAACCTCATTTCTATAGGCCGCCACAGACTATCCTTATCAGGCTCAACAGAGACCTCAACCTGTTTTGGCAACCACCCCCACCAGCGAATGTCATCTCAGTCAAATACGCTGCTGTAGAAGAAAACCTCAATAGGGCATTAGTGCCTTCTTCACCCCTGATCACTGATAGTGATCCTAATTCTAACAGTTTTGAACTCTACCCATGTGGATAGCCCACCCGCATACTATACAGAGTCACTAGAACATGTGGAAACATATCAATAGGATAGTCCACCATTGGAACCCAGTTGGGAACTTGATTATGCTAATGTGATGTATGACAACCCTAATCTGCGACCCTAGTTAAGACAACAAAGACCACAGGGACCTAGAGGACCATGATTTAGGTGCTAAGGAGATCATTTCATAAAGGATTTCCCACATCCTCCGATAGCAGGACACTCACAATACTATAACATACAAGGTTTTTGTGCCAAGTGTGGTAAAGAGCATGTCATAAGAGATTGTCCGAAGAACCTGCTAATGCCTCAAAAGTGACACCCATCAACGTGATAGGTATTGTACATAATGCAGATGGATCCAACCTGACATATGTGCGTATCCAAGCTATAACATTAGCCCAAGCGCTCTTGCATAACCAAAAGCCTAATCCTGAAAAAGTAGTTGAAACTAGTGAAGTTGGAGAGTCTAGTTGCAAAAAGACTAAAACTTGGAAGGATTCACGAGAAAGAATTAAGAGGAAGTGGAGTAAAAAGATAACTGAGTTAGAAGGAAGTCTAAAGAAATCTAGAGCCAAAATCCTAGAATTGACTCCGCAAGAATCTAATCGAGAGAACCTAGCTCAGAGATCAGGATCAGTTCTAGCAAAACATATACGTGAAAAATCTAGACATGATGTTTCATTCATACCAGGTGAGATTAAAAGAAGGACCCCAGGTAGCTAAAATGAATAAGAACTACCCAAGAGTAGAATTAGAGATTGAGAGAACTAAACTTCTCATGAAGATGGTAGAATTAGCATAAGCTATGTTCGAAGCCTCTCATTATATAAATTGGAACAACATGGCAAAACTAGAATTACACTTTCAAGGATTACTGGAGAGGTTAGAATACTTGATCAATAGCAATGAAGAAGAATCTGCACAGGAACCCTATTATTTATGAGACACAAGAAAGGAATGCACCATTGTAGCTCAGTGATGAGTAGCACCTCCTTTAATGTCAATCCGAGAAGACGTGAGGATGGTATGATGACCTCAAGCAAGTGAAGGCACAAGTGCGTGAGTGAGAAGCACACTGACATGCACACACATACACACACACACACAGAAGGCAAGACAAAGAGTGAGAAGCAATGGAGTTCTTTCGATTACTTTCAAAAAGCTCATACAAGTTCAAATCATTTACAAGCTAACCCCAAAAATGAGCTCTCTAGCTCTATTTATAGTTTTTGACTAGGTTTTGGCCTTGTCTAGACCTAGTGTCTGGCCTAGTTAAAAATTAGGTTCTCTACCCTATTTGGAGGTTCAAACGGAGTCTAAAAAATGTGAAAACTGATATGTAGGTACTTCTAAAGCTCCTCAAGCTCAAGGACTCCTTGGCTTGCACAAAATGGAGCTACAAAAATATGAAATGGTATTTACAATGGTCTTTAGTGATGAAAATCACTATTTTTGTAGGGATTTCTTCTAACATTTTGACATACATTTCCTGGAGCTCCCTACTTGCTCCTTCTTCTTGTGTGCCCAACTCTTTGATGCCTGAAAAATTTAAATGGCCTACTTGCCAGATCTTCTTTGACTACTGTGTCTGCTTGTGCTTTCTCTTCGCTCCGACTCCCTTCGTAGGCTTCCTTATCTTGTGACTCCTTCAGTTCCTTGACTGCTGCCAACACCCCCCCCCTCTCTCGCGTCTGTCGTCTCTGACAGACCCTTGTCTAGCTGTGCATTGGACATAATATTGAACAACATCGGCAGCGAGGTGGTGTTCTTCTAATCGTAGCCCCCGTGCTAGGTCTGTTAACAATGCATCCCAATTCACTGGTCCTGGGATGTCCGGATGTGGCACCCACAATTGTTCTGAATGGATGGTTCTTTCCACAACGAATAAGTGGAGGAGATGTGAGGGCTTGGGTACAAATATTTCAGAGTGATATTCCCAGAATCCTGTTACGAACATCTCCTTGAATGTCTGTTTAAAGCAAGCTGGGAGGTACTTGATTCTGGCGTGCCAAGCATATATTACCTCTATTGATGGGGTGGTGCTCATGTCGTATACCAGATCTTGGTTGCCTGTAAGAAAGCCAACTCCTGAGAAGTGGGGGTCTTTAATATTCTTGAATGTCCTGAATGTGATCAGCATTAATTCAAAGATTTTCATGCACATTTGGGCCATCACATTGGGGGTATTCCGTAGTCGAATGCTCCAGTGACGGATGGTAGAAATCATATAATTCACAGTGGGAGGTCCTTGTGGAGGTGCTAGATAAACATAGTTTAATCACTTTGCACAGCCTTTGATGTTCCTGACAACAATGGTAAACTCGGGCCAGGTGCATCTGTGGAAGACTGGAACATAACAGGGATTGTATTTAATAAAGAGTGGCATGTTAGTCCAAGTACAAACCATCTCTGGGTAGGTCTCGAGAAGACGGATCCTCCAGGTAGGTTGATGAATGGATCCTTTTTTAGCACTCTCTGGGATATCATCGGGCCCAAATTGTGTGGTGAAAGTTGGAGGTTTGCCACATCGACGTTGGATCTCCGTGTTGTAATCTGCCAGGAGTACACAGTATGGCACATACTGATCGTCGTTGGTGCCGATCCATCTATGATGAGACATACTACGGAAATATTCTGACTTTATGATGGTGTCTTCTAATTTGGCCATTGATTGGATTTGGATTGCCACTCGATCTTCATGGGTTGTAGTCATTTTTTCTAATGTCTGGAGCCATTCGGGTACTTCGACTTCCAAGGTGTCCATTCCTTCTGAGGTTTGCTGACCACTTGGCATCGGCATAGGAACATATGGTTCCTCATACGTTTCGTCCACCTCAATGGGTACCAATTCATCTGGCTCTGGTTCTACCACTGGAGAGAGCTGCCTTTCATATTCCAGTAACTTCTTCTGCAGTTTCGCCACCTTCTCTGTTAATGCCTTTACTTCCGCTGAAGTCGAGGTCGTTTCTAGGACTTTGGGTTGTGCCTCCTGTTCCCTGAGCTGGCGACGTAGTTCATCCCGTTCCCTTTCCAAATCGTCATGTGCTTCTAATAAATCAGCATAGCTTTCCAAGATTGTTTTCATTGTTTCTGAGGGAACTACTTTGAATTGTTCTGGGTCGATTTCATGGGGAGAGCCTTCCATGGCAGCTTCCAAGTTTTCTTCATTTTGCTTTTGCAGACGCTTGTTTTCTTCAAGGACTGTAGCCATGTGTTTTCTGAGTAGAGTCAAATTTCGCCGGACTCTCAGATTATCTGTTTGGTAAACCTCCAGTAAGGCTTTGAGTTGTTTGACACCTGACTCTTGTGATGGTTGGGGTGTCTCCAGGAGGGTTTGATGAGCTTGCTCGAGAGTGGTGTAGCGTTGATTGAGGTCTACATTTTCTTCTTCTATACTTGTAAGCCGTCTCTGTAGTTGTTGATGATTCGTCGTCAGTTGATGATGACGGTCTTCGAGAGCCTGATACTCACTCTGAAGTTGATACACGCATTGATGTAATGCCATGAATATACTATTTACATTAAACGATGCAGGGAAAGATGAAGATGCAGGGGGAATGGGGAAGGGGAAGGGAGTTGTGAATGTTGTGGAGTCAAGTGGTGAGGTAGGTGGAGGGGGTATGGGAGATTGAGGTTGCGTGGGGGGTGGGAGTGGTGCTGTGGCTGGTGATGTTTCCATTGTGTCGAACGTGTGTGTGACTGTGTAGATGGGAACAGTGGGTGGGGTGGCTGTGATATTTGTGAAGAGTGTTGTGAAGGTGGGCATGGTAACTCCTCCGAATTGGATGCCGGGAGAGAGGAATTCCCATGACGACTGTGGTAATGGCAGGAATAGGTGTGGTAGTACCAGGTGGTGAGGTGACTTGTGTAGTGAGAGGTGAGGTGGGTGGTGAGAGTGGTTCCTCCTGATGTTCTTCTGTTTGTGTGTTACCTCCTGGTTCTGATACATTGATGTGGATTTGTTTGCCAGATCGCATGGGACGGGTAGGCACTCGTTTCTCAAATCGATGAATATAAGTCATGGCTACATGAACAACCTCATCTAAGCCTACTGCATCAGCGTGCAGGTTCATTGATTCGATAAACATGTCATCCACACCTTCTTCGGCTAACATTTGGCTCATGATCATCTTTCCTGTCTCGAGCGACAGTTTGTGCTGCTCTTGGACCCGCTTCATGGTTCCGTATAATCTTTTTATTTGGGCCGAGTATGGCGGGGCACTTGCTAGTTTTGAAAGTTCTTCATATTCTTGATCATACTCCTCATTTGCCTCTTGTTCTTCTGTCTCTTCTTCATCCTCTTCTACTTCTACTACTCCCGGTTGGGTCAGGGCTGAAGTTGTAGTCGTGGGTTGTTGTCCTTGGGTCTTCTCTGCTTCTGTCTCCAGGTTAGATTCATTGATCAAACGGGCAATTTCTTCATCTGTCAAATCAGCAAGGGTGTAACCTTGAGGGAACTCCAAGTCCGATGGAATCGGAGGGAACACCAGGTTGGGTCCTTCTGCACTTGGTCTGGGTAGGCGAATGGTAAATGGTCGGACACGCCTCGTTTGTGGAGGAGTCACCTCGGGTGTGGTAGTGGCTCCCCTTGGTTGAGCGCATGGTAATTGAACTCCCCCTCTCATCTTCTTCGACAGAGGGCCCGCCGTTGATAGTCGTCTTTGGAACTCTTGGGCCCTGGACCATACTAGTGCTCTTTGGATGGGCACGTCGTATGCTAAGCACCTGTAAATTATTCTTGTGAGAGCACAGCATCCATGGAGTACATTTTTCTGTTTCTTATTCCACCGTTGATGGGCTAGGTGTATTTGATCGATGATCCAGTGCGGTATGTTGATGGTGAGATTCTCTGTCTCCGCCAAGTACAAGCTGAACCATATCTTTTTTGGTGGCAGAGTGAATCATTCTTGGGCAAGAAAAGCAAAATGTTGCATAATAGTTTGTAGATGGAGAGCAATGGTAGGTGTCATTGCTACCATGTCCTTCAATTTGTTGAGATCCTTATGCTTCATCCTACCTGGAACCATTGTTTCTTTTTCAGTAGGAATATGCATGCCTTGCATGTTCAATGCTACCCGTACCAAATTGAGGGTCAGTTTGAATCTCTTGAGTTCGTGGCCTGGCAATAGTGAGGGTAGCACAAAAGTACTATCGCCTCCCTTGGCCTTGCTAGGAGTGATGGTACTGATAAAATAGGAGCAACGTAGGAAATCTGGCTTAGGCAAATGTGCTCTGAAATAGCTATCCTATCCCGCTTTGGTCCAAACCGATCGCATCACTTCTACATTCTCATAGTTCTCAAATTCGCGAGTGAAGAAATGGTAGCGTCCCCATTTGCCATTGAACTCAATTTCTGCTTCCCAGAAGTAGGTGCCATCACCCAATGGCCCGCTTGAAGTTCTTGAGGCCTCTCGGTGAGTGGTGGTTCCAGGAGGAGGGTTTCAATGTCCACAATCTATGCGCTAGACCCTGCCTGGGAACTGGTGCCTCCTGCTTCTGCCATTGTTATTGCTTGCTTGCTGGTTCTGTGAGAATATAGATCATGTGTTAATATTGTAATGGACAAGATAGAACACTTTTTGTCCCCGTTACAACATTATCATGATGTGAGTAATGGGTTAGTGGGTCAGTGAGTGCTCGATGATTGTGTGTGTAGTTAATGAATGGATAGTCCTACGAACTAGATGGAAAGATGCAGTGTATGAGTGATGTAGTTAGCAAGTGAGGATGAATTTACACATGGGGTTCGGGGGTCTTATTACAAGTTTTAGGTTGCCAAACACCGTGGATGGCTTTCGGTTTTGATTTAGTGGGGACTCTGGAGGGCTTTATGAGTATGTCTGCTTGGGAATGAGGCATTTTTGGGACCCATTTACAAGTGAGTCTGTGCATGCTTCTGGGCGACTGTGTGTTCGTGCGTATTAAACAAGGGTGGGTAACGGCTCCTTGAGTGAGTGAACCCTGTTGTGTATGATGTGATTTGTGCGTGACTAGTTGAGCCCTCAAGCAAGCCTTAGGCACCCAAATTTGTCTTGATTGTGGGTCAGCCTTCATCGACTTCTTGGGTACCCAGATAGATTTCACTTTCTCAAAAGAAGGTTTAGAAGTCCTCTTATTAGTATCATGTCGTTGATTACTAATAGGAAGTTGAGATAGTTGTTGTGACTTGACTGCAATAGCCCACTCGCCTTTCCACACCCACAATTGTTTCAATGGCTGCCTCATTCTGCTTCGCATGTTCTTTTGGCCTCTGGCATAGGTAATATTCAGTAATTGATCTTCCTTTGGTTGCTGCCTCCCTCTGGCCTTTGGAAAAGCCGTTGAGGCCTTGACTTCTTTATTGAGATCACCATTCCTCTGCATCACATAGCTTTGGACAAGAACAACATGGTCAACTTCATGTGTACCCCTGGAAGGACCAAGAGTCTATGCCTTTTCTAGTTCCTTGAGTGCTCCATTATCTAACTCAACTGTAATTCGACTCTGATTTACCCATACCTGAAGAAGTCCACTTCTTAGGTTTAAGTTGACTGCATGGTCATAGATCTAGTCTTGACCCAAGACCAGAGGCTCAGTGAGATCCTCATCTTGACACAGTAGTACCTTAACTGTCATTGGAACATCTTGAATGGAGAGGGGAAGTTCCACCTCGCCCATGCAAGGGGTTTCCACACCTCCCAATCCTATGAGATAAGCTTCTATAGGATTGACTTTTAATTTCAATTCTCAACAGTAAGAAAGTCTCATCGCACTAGTGGCTGCACCTGAGTCAATCAATGCTCGCACAATTTTTGCACTAACTCCTTGTCCTATCTCTAAGGTCACAAAAGGACGTCGATCTATTATTCTTTGGGGACTTATTCCTGAGACTTCACACATTGCCACATGATATCCTGGATCCTCATAGGCAGCTGTCCTCGGTTGATCCCTACCCTGCCGTCTCAACTTCATCCTTCTGATGCGTTCTAAAGCTTCTGCTTGAGCTTTTTCTCGAACTCGTTTTTCTTCTTCTTTGCGTTTCTTAGCAATGTTGAGTCGACTGAGCATTTCTTCTGTGAGAGGTTCCTGATACAGATTGACTCTGCACCCGCTGATGTAGCTAGGGAGAATATCGCCTTCTAAAGTGGCTAGTTGTACTGCTCTACTAGTTGAAATCCTGTTGATGATCATAGGTCCGTAACCACGTTTTTCTAGCTTTCTCGCATGTTGTTTCAGAGTATATACCAACACTAAGTCTCCGGCCTTTAATCCTTTATCCTTAACATGGGCATCAAAGTACGCCTTCTGTCGTTTCTTAGCTGCATATATTCCTGCTGCAGCTCTTAGTCTGGTTTCACCTAATCGTTCAAGATCAAAAAGTCTCGAAGAGAGTTCATGAACCGTCCACTCATGCTCCTGTGCTACTCTCAATGTGGGAATCAAGAAGTCCAGAGGTAGCACCGCATTTTGGCCGAATAACATCTGAAAGGGTGTGGCTTGGAGTACCATTTTATAGGCCACTCGGTATGCCCAAACAGCATGGTGTAGCTGTTTGTCCCAATCAAAGCATTTAATATTCACCAATTTGGTAAGCACATTGCATAGAATCTTGTTTGTGATTTTGGCCTGGCCATTAGCTTGTGGGTGATAGGGGGCAGACTTCTTGTGTACAACCAAGAACTCTTGGAGCAGATTTTCAATAACTTCATTCAAGAAGTGAGTGCCTCTATCACTTACTAGCTCTATAGGTAGCCCGTATCTTGTGAACACATTCTCAAATAGGAACTTAGCAGTTGTCTGAGCATCGTTCTTTGTCGTAGCTTTTACCTCTACCCACTTTGTTAGATAGTCTGTGGCCACAATGATATACTCAGCATGTGAACCCTTGGATGGGGGATTAATAGGACCTACAAAGTCTATTCCCCACTTAGAGAATGCACGTCCACCCATCGTAGGTTTCAATGGCATCTCATCCTTGCGTATAGGGTACTGAGTTCTCTGACAGACATCACACCGTTTCACATAGGTATGTGCATCCATGTGAAGGGTCGGCCACCAGAAGCCCGCAAATAGTATTGCCTTCATCACCCGATCTGGTCCAAAGTGTCCTCCTGCTACACCTTGGTGAGCAGTTTCCAAGATCTTGAGATATTCACTCTCATGGACACATAGTCTCAGGTAACCATCTTTACCATGCTTGTATAGATTATCACCAATGAGTGAGTAATCTAGGGCTTCTTGTTCTAGACTTCTTTGTCTCATCAGGGTCATATCTTGAGGGAATGTTTTTGTCCTCAAGAAGGCTACTAATGGTTCACTCCAATCTGGCACTATGGACACTTGATAAAGAGTGGCATGTTCCACAGGTGGTTTAGTGCAACACATCGGGCATTCTTTACACATCTTATGTACATCAGCTTCATTAGTAGGACAATGCACGCCGAGTCTCCTTAGTGTCTGTAGGGTTCATTGTTTTGAGTAGTGTTGCTCTAATGCACCTACATGTGCCAATTGCAACCATTTAGCGTAGTCATCCTCTTCCACACAACAAGCTAGGATCCCTTGATCTGTTTGTTTGTACATGCTTCCTGCCATGATATGGTACTTCTGGGCTTTTACTACTTCTCTACCTTGAGTGTTTATGACTGGGTGATTAGGCCCGTAGGTTAGTAGTGGCACTAATGGCTTAGCCCACTGAGGTACAACTTCCAAATTAAACAAGTAAGCATCAGGAAGGTCGTCTGATACTCCTTGTGGGGCTTCTCCAGATGTGAGCCTAGAGAGGTGGTCTGCTCTCAAGTGAGTCTTCCCTTTCCTCACCACTGCAAGAGAACAAGGATTACGACCACCACATACTAGAGAGATGACTCTCCTCCCAACCAAATGCCTCTATATATAGCTCTCTCTAGGGGACTGCCTTCTTGGGCAGGTGGATGCTAATCATCCAAGTGTCAGCCATGTAACTACATGTGCGCCAAGTGTCCAGTGGATGCTTCTAGAAGGTTCTAAAGCTCTTTGGGCAAAATACTCTTCCCATGTACCTCATGGGGATTGAACCCAAGACCTCGTCCTTCACATCCTTGAGACTTAACCACTAAGCTAAGTGGTTTACTTGTTCACAAGAGCACAAGACCTCCTAGTAAGTCTAAACTCAAGATCTTTGGTCATACACACGGATGACCAAACGGTGTCCGATTTCAGATCTGTCTGAACCGGCCAGACCCTTGGATCATAGACTTACTTTATTACATTCTTTCCCCCTTGGAAAATATTTTCGTCCTCGAAAATAGAGCTATATACATACTGTAGGCAACCCCCGAGCCTCATGTTCTAAAACTGGAAGAACATGGTCATGTTCTAGAACTGGAAGAACATGTCTCATCTCTGTGGTGGCATCCTTGCCCAAATGATTCAAAACACTATCCAGGTTTGCACTTTGATAAATTAGTCAAAGTACAAAATAGTGAATGAATAATAAAGGTGGATCTAAACAGATATCCCTGGCTAATTCACAGTTTCTGGATGTGCGATCTAGGCACAAACATGTGAATTAGGTGGATTCAAATTACTAGTCCATTTCTAGGCATAACTGGTGCATGGGCTTAGTAATGAAGGTGGGATTCTTATCCCTCGCAAGACTTTGAGAATTCTTGATTCACTTGAATTTGTTTTGGAGAACTTGAAGTTTGGTTGTCCCATACATCTAACTTTAGATGTCTGTACAATGGTTTACTTTTATCTAACAGTTACTTGATTTTTTCACCCGACTAGAGGACTACTTTGTCCCAATGAGTTTGAAAAAATCCTATGTAAACTGTAGGAGAAAGTTTACCATTCCGGTGGAATCAACCATACTAACTTCACCAATTCAAATTCAAAATGAAAATTGTCCAACTTAGGACACTTTTCTCAAAGACTTTTAACTGAAAGTTCTTGGGAATTGTCAATCTAATGAGCAATTCCTAACTTCTTTATTCTAGAGTATACTGGACTCTAGGAAATTATTTATGCTATAACTTGAAGCAAAATCAAATGAATAAGTCTACTTAGACTTATCATCTTTTGAAGATTGAAAAGGTTCTTGTACATAACATCTATCTAGGATGTTCAAGTTAGTTATCTAATTCTAACCGGCTATCCCTGGTCTTTTGCAAAAGGAATCAGATACCATATCTGAGCCAATTCCAAAAGATTTGGAAACCAAAAAGAAATAACTAAAACTCTGTACAACCAATTCAAACTTCGAACATACATAAACTTGCTATGAGTCAAAGTCTAGTTGACTCAGGACTTTAACTTTTCAACGATCAATTTCAACAAGGTATTGAAGCATTGTCTTTTATCTTTAAGAGAAATAAACTGGTTTCTCAAAAAGATTCAAAGAAAATAAAAACATCATCCACCCACAAGATACTAGTGTGGTAACCAACATCAGTGTGTCGACCCACTGAGGTTCTGTCGATGAGTTTTTAATATTCAAATAATGCTTCACTTAAGACTAAGTTCAGGTCACATTCAATCTTTTTGACTCCTTACTGGGAATGCAATTCTTGTGCATTTCTTTGAGTCAAAAGAGTGAATTTACCAAGTTATACTAGAAACTTGGTGCTTGACTTAGTCAATCAAATCCTTGGTTGAAAAGAGCAACTCAAAGTCAAAGTCTATCTTTTTTCAGAAATTTATCAAATGTTTCTGATCAATAATACTTAAGCTTGAAGTGTTCTAAGAAGATCTTGGAAGTTACTTACTTCATATCTTCAGTTTCCTTGATCTCGAAGTTACCTTGAAGTATCGTAAGATACTACTTTCATCCTTTACGAATTAAACTTTCCTTGAAGTCTTAATTCCCTTGAGGATGAAACCTAACTTCAAAACCAAACTAGGACTAAAAGATAATCATCATCCTACGGTCCGATGTCCCATTCCATCTTTCCTACATCAATCTGAGTATAAAATCTGGTGTCCCATACCACCCTATTTTATATTCACATTAATGTGTGGGTGATTCTTATCCTAAAGTCTAAACATCTCTTGATAGAGTACCTTATTTCTTCAATTCTTTTACAAGAATTGGAAGTTTCAGGCATTACCTCTAATTAGATTTTCTAGGTTTTGATTCCTTCACATGATCGTCTCACAATCATGTGCTTTACCTTGGGAACTTGAAAACCTTTAATAGAATATCTCCAATCCTTTTTGCTAGGGTTTTCAAATGAAAACCAATCAAAATTCCAAGTACTTGAATTTTCTTGAATTCAAGTTCAATTGGTTTACCATTGACCAATTTTGTAGCGACAAGAGCTTTTGACTTCTTGTCTTTAGATTCTTTTCTTTACTGTTGCTTTAGGTACCTACCCCGGGGACTTTATTTAGGAATCTCTTTACTGCTTAAGTCTTAAGCATCCGCTCATGCTTTCTGGATTTGTACCAAAATCCCTTTAAGGATAGGTAAACACTTATGTTTTACCTTCCACAGACTTAATTACCATTTTCACGGTTGCAGACTACATTCTTGGAATTTCTTTACTCTGTTCAGACTTGGAACAACTTACTCTTTTTCACAGTTTTCCATCGAATAAATGGAATTTGAGTGAATAATTCCCAAAAGGAATTTTATTGCCAATACTTGGGCAATCTACAAAGTAGTTCTAATCGCACATTACTTGGACAATCATGGCCAAGATTGATCAAGTCTGGTTGATACTTGCGACAAAAATAAAGACCTAGTCTTTATCTTTAAGATCTCTTAAACTATCTTAAGCTTCTTTGCTTACCTGCAGGATTTTAGAGATCTTTCCCTCAACTTAAGTCCAAGCATTTTCTAATGCTTTTCAGATTCCAAAGCTAAGAATCTATGATATACCTTAAGGTTATATCACTTATTTGGACTTAAATACCAAACCTGGTGGTTAGGGATTTGCTGGAAACTACTTGCTATAAAACTTCTCTTGAAAGATGTTAGTCTCTCAACTGGGGAGATTTTTTCTTTCAAGAACTTTTTGATTCCTACCAAGGAATCAAGTAATACTAAGCTATAACTTGAAGCAGAGATTCATCTTGGAATCTTTTACTTTCCAGTTCAATGATTCATCTTGGAATCTTCTCCTTTATTGGAAAGATCTTCAAAAGGAATTCTAGACTTTTGGATAAGACCAAGACTTAAGGCTTTGCTTGTCCAAAAGATAATTCTCATTTAACTAATGAAATAGTTAATTGAACTCTTTCATTAGCTTATCTTTAGGAAATAGCTTAATTTCCAAAGATTACTTTGCTTGGGTCTCTTGATTAAGCTTTTCTTATCTTAAAGACCACCAAGCATACTTTAATAAAGTCTTCATGTTTGAAAACTTTGCATAAGCAAATAATGCTTGGAATTGTTTAAAAAAAATATTCTTGATTTTTATAAGATTCAAGGCTTTACCACTTGAAGTTAATCTTTTAGGAAAGAACTTGTTTCCTAAATTTGTCTTTAGGAAATATCGGGATTTCCTAAGATATCTGTTTCAGAAATGAAAATAATCTAAATCATTTCATTAATTGTCATGACTTTAGGAAATTACTTGATTCCTAAAGATCAATTAATATTTATCTTGGTTTCTTTTTTAAGCCTTGAATTAGCTTAAATAGAATCAAGCAAGTTTCCTTGAAAAGTTTCCGCGTCGATTGAAGACCTTGCATCATGCCTTGAGATGCATTTCTGGAAACTCTCATCTATGACCACTAGAGTTCCTGGGATTCTAGAAGTTCAATACTTCTACTTATTCATCAATGTTTGATGAATATTAAAGTATTAAATCTCCTAAAAATATTTTGGAACTTTACAAGTTTCAAACAGAAACTTCCTTACTTGGATGCATGAACATGAACATCCAAAAAACAACTAAATCCTCGATAGTTGCTAAGTATATCTAAGTTTCTTTCCCAAACTTAGACTGAGCATGCACATTGGAAAGTAGCTCTATTTTCTTGGCATCTTAATGACAAGAAAAATGAATACTTACTTTCAACATGCTTTCTTTTCCTCACAAAGACTCCTACTAAGTGGTATCTATGTATCACTTTTTTTGGGAAAAAATAGACTAGATACTTAGTTGCATGATAATCAAGATCCTTGCAACTAGGTAATTTTCTATTTTTTCCTCCTAGCTAAGTCAAGTTAGAAAAAGAAAGGAATGAAAGTACACGTGTTCAGCTACTTACCAAAAAATCATGCGTATGTTCATGCATCTACTTGCATGCAAATGCATGTTCATGTATGCAAATGCCCATTCTTTGGTGCAAATGCATGTTCATGTAAGTGTAATGAACTTAAGCAAATCTTGAGCTTATTAGGTATGCAAACAAGCATCCATGCAAAAACAACCTGCTTGCTATTCTGGCAAAAGGGTAATTATTCAAGTGCATGAATTGGAGAATTAACTACCTTTCCCAAGCAAGTGCGAACTTGATGTGCACAAAACATTCTTTTATGCACAAATAATCTTTTCATTTTTGTGCATGAATGGAAATAAAAATTTCAATTGCATACCTATAACTGAAAAGTACTTGTATACTTTTATGTCATTTCAATACTGTCTTTAGCTCTCTAATTAGCTTTCATATTGAGATAACCATAATTGGACTATACTTTTAGTCCTAATTAATGCATCCTAAATGAAAGCATTCGAGCAAACAAATATCGAAATGAAAACATAACTTGGAAAATACTTATCTTCCAATTAGCTACGTCCTTCCATTGATTCTTTGGAAGAGTGATTCATCCTCTTGATCCTTGCGAGGAGCTATTCACCATTCTTGAAGCTTCCTCATCAAGAAATAGTCTTGGATGACTTGGTTCGTCGAGATCGACTAACTTAGGCCTCCGGATCTTCACTCCACAACTCCTCTTCCGCTCTTCTGCTCTGTTATTAGAAGTTGTGGACTTTTATAGTCATAGTTTGTACGAACAACTGTGAACTTGTGGATATAGCAGCATTTCCCAACCGAGAGGTTTCGGGATCAAATCCCTCCGGGCGCACAATAGAGAAGATCATTCATCGTCTGCTCCAGAAGATATTCTGCGTCTATCTACTCCGCGAGCGCCGTTGGCCTTGTGGATAGGCCTATTCCCTCCGAAATAGAGGTTCTGTGTTCGAATCCGTTGCGGGGCTGACGGCAAAGATTGATTTTTTCTTTTTTTGAATCCTGGATTAATCCGTCTTCAGTCGCAAACTTAGATGCTTAAGAACTGCCGCGGAATTACACTTCGTCAGCGTGTGAACTTTGTGGGTAGGTGATACCCGAGAAACTCCTCAAAACTAGGGCGGAGGTTCGAGTCCTCTGGTCTGCAACAGAGTGTTGATACTTTTGGTGATCACCGCGTGGAGCTACAGCCAGCGCCAAATTCCATCAACATGAGATCTGCGCGATGTTCTACTCACAAAGAGCACTTATCTTCATGGATATCCGAGCACCTCGGTAACGGACACGTCCCGTGTTCGATTCCCGCGCTTGCACACTTCAGTAATCATCCTTTTTGCGCCTTGTCGGAGTCTTCTACAGCGCCAACTTACCACAAGATACGCTGTCCGCAAATGGATGCTGCCAAGACCGGTTAACTCCTTGGATAGGCGGGTGTGCTTTGATTGGGGGGACGGGGGTTCGAGTCCCCTCAGCCACACTGTATAGATAATCTTGATCTTTTTGGTACTCTCTGCTAAGTGTTCTTCAGCGCGGATATACTGCCAAAATAAGTAGCTCGCGTTCAGGAGATCACGAACGCATGTGGGATTCATGGATAGGCCAGCGCCCCTTAAACGGGAGGTCGAGAGTTCGAGTCCCCGTTTGCTCATAACAGAGAGAATCCTATCTTTTGCTATTCCATACTAATTAGCCAACGCACGATCAACTCGGCAAGTTGCTCAAGATGGCCATAAGCAGAAATACGACCAAAAAACGTATGCACGCATAAAAATGAAGGAAATGAGCCTCCATTGATGCTTCTAAACAAGATGATGAAACCTCTAAGGTCTCCATGGAAGCATGAGGAAGATGATGAGCCTAGCAAGGTCACCATGAAAGCTTGCCTAGAGCTCTGATACCAATGCAAGAGAACAAGGATTACGACCACCACATACTAGAGAGATGACTCTCCTCCCAACCAAATGCCTCTATATATAGCTCTCTCCAGGGGACTGCCTTCTTGGGCAGGTGGATGCTAATCATCCAAGTGTCAGCCATGTAACTACATGTGCGCCAAGTGTCCAGTGGATGCTTCTAGAAGGTTCTAAAGCTCTTTGGGCAAAATACTCTTCCCATGTACCTCATGGGGATTGAACCCAAGACCTCGTCCTTCACATCCTTGAGACTTAACCACTAAGCTAAGTGGTTTACTTGTTCACAAGAGCACAAGACCTCCTAGTAAGTCTAAACTCGAGATCTTTGGTCATACACACGGATGACCAAACGGTGTCCGATTTCAGATCTGTCTGAACCGGCCAGACCCTTGGATCATAGACTTACTTTATTACAACCACAACCTCAAAGTCGTATTCCATTAGCAAGAGAAACCATCTTACTAATCTACCGGTATTGCAGGGTTTGTTTACCAAGTACAACAGTGCTTGATGATCAGTAAAAAATTTAAACTTATTTGCAAGCAAATAGTGTCTAAACTTTTTAACTGCATATACCATGCCTAATCCCTCTCGTTCAGTGGTTGTATAGTTTCGTTCAGCCGCATTCAACTGTCTACTAGCATAGGCAATTGGAAGATCCATATTGCCTTCGCCCGTAGGTTGTGCAAGTACACATCCAATAGCATAATTGGATGCATCCACATGAACATGGAAGGGCTTATTCCAATCCGGTGTGGTCAAGATCGGTGCTGAACACAATCTTCTTTTAAGCTCATTGAGGGAGTTTTCACATTCATCAGTCCACCCGAAGTTAGTCAAAAGTCCATACAGAGGCTTTGCTATGATGGCATACATGTGTATAAACCATCGGTAATAACCACAATGCCCCATGAAAGCTTGTACTTCCTTGACATTCTTTGGCCTAGGTAACTCGGCTATGGCTCGTACTTTCTCTTCATCAGTGGATATGCCATTCTTTGACACTATGTGTCCTAGAATCTTGTCTTGCCTGACCATGAAAACACACTTTTCTGGGTTCAAGCAGACTTGATACTCTCTACATTTGTCAAAGATTTGCCTGAGTTCTGGTATATGTGTCTGTCTAATGTTGGAATGAGCACAGAGGTCATCAACATAGACCTCCAAATTCTTCCTCAAGAACTCTTTAAACACGTGGCACATCAGTCTCTGAAAGGTTGCAGGAGCATTGGTAAGCCCAAATGGCATTACTCGAAAGGCAAATATACCCCACTCTGTGGCAAAAGCTGTCTTATGCTGATCTTCTGGAGCTATGGCTACTTGATTGTAGCCCGAAAATCCATCAAGGAAGCTGTACACTTCCTTGCCTGCTACTCTTTCTAAGAGATGTTCTGTGATAGGGAGCGGATAGTTATCTCGAATTGTGGCTGCATTAACCTTCTTCAAGTTAATGCATACACGTAGCTTTCCATTCTTCTTGGGCACCACTACTATGGGGGATACCCACTCAGTGTGCTCAATTTCATAGATGAATCCAGCTTCTACCAGACGATCTATCTCTTCTTTGATCTTAGCAGCATAATTATCATTGTATGTGTATGGCTTTTGCTTGGAGGGGTTGGCATCTGAGGTCATGGGGATAGTGTGTGAGCATATATCTGGATCAACACCCTTCAAATCCTTGTAACTCCAAGGGAATACATCTCTGTATTCTCTTAGCAAGGCTATTAACGCATGCTCTTCTTCCTCTGTTAGGTCATGGCCTATGTACGTGCATCTCTCCTCTCCTTCTTCTAGGGCCACTACTATGTTCTTGGTGGTTTCTTTGTTATCATAGGCTTCTCCTGATTGTGCCTCTCATTTAGGCATTCTAATCATGACTCTCCTATCGTCTATCTCATACTTTTTAAAGTTTTCAGGGACCTCAAACAAAGATTCTTCTTCCTCCGGGGGAACTTCTTTCTTCTTTCGTTTCTTGCTATCATTATTAGCAGTTACTTGTGTGGTTAATCGTACACCGTCTGTTATCTCTTCGTGTCTCTGAGGTTGGAATTCTACTTCATAGAAGTATTCTTCATCTGATGCAAATGGTGGATCCATAATGATTGACTCTAAATCGGAGTCACTTGCATCCTCAAACGCATCAGGGCTAGGTTCGCATTCTTCTAAAACTGCATCTCCCATGATTGGTTCTATGGAGAAGACTGAAATGTCATAGCCATCCTCATCACAGTGGGGTGTCCATAGCTCTTCATTGATGGCTACATCCATAGTTGCTAGAATTTTTGCCCAGCCGTGAGGTTCAAATTCTTCATCCGGAAATACTACAGGTGCATAGCCTGGGTCTTGAATGGATCTCTGTGTTTCTTTTGCACCTATCTCTCTGGCTTTTTCTCTCTTCTCCTCTTCCACTGCCGCTTTACACATCCATAAGTGAGTGTCTTCATGCATCCATGAGGATCTTGATCCTATGGAGTGCACTGACTCTGTATCATCTTTAGCTCCATGGATGGGATTCCTTGGATAGGAGGGACATCTCTATGAGAGTAATCCTTGAGATTGACTTTGGTCGTAACACCTAGGTGTTGCAAATACAAGGAATTGGTTCCCCAATCCTGGACCACTTGCAACTGTCGCATAAATGGCCTTCCCAAAATCATCTCATAGGCATGATTCTTGCTGAAATCACATATGGCGAAAGTATGCTCAAACTCAACACCGCATGTAGTGAGAGTTATTCCTTCTAGCAAGCCTAAGGGTCTTTCTATGTGGCCATCAGCCATCTGCAATTTCATCCTCGTGGGCCTGAGTGCTGGCTTGCCCCAACGCTTCCATAGGGAAGTGGTGGCAATAGCAACTCCTGCACCTGAGTCTAGAATTGCCTTGGTTGTGTACCCCTGATGGGTAATGGGAAGATAGGTGTTTCCTTCTTCACCTTCACTCATATCTCCTATCTTGTCTAGAGGAATTTCTGGCACTGTCCTATGAGAACCTACCTGGGAACGAGGTTTCGCTATCTGGTACCTGTTTGGCTACATGTTTCCATAACTCTGGCTTAGCTTTGAGTAGCTCTTCTAAAGTGAGGTTGCACTACACTTTAGTGTTTTTCACTACCTCCGTATTCCTAGGTATGACTGAGTCTTTGTTTCTTACCATGACTGTGGGTGCTCTCATACAGGTCGACTTGGCTTCCCATGGGCCTGTGAAGTGGGGTAATTCATGTAAAGAATTAGACTCAAAGTCTAATCTCTCTTGAGACTGGGTGCTCTCCTGCTCTCCATAAATAGAGGGAATATCTTGTGAGAATTGATCATGTGCGTCATCCACAAGTTCAATGGGAGGAGGGACTTCACTTTCTTTAGCCCATTTGTCTTCTTGAATCTCCCGTAGGAATTATGGTGTGTATTTATTCATAGAAGAGGAGGTGTCTGATTCAATGGAATTGGGCACAAAAGCTTCCTGTGGGGGAAGGCTTATTCTTCTGCTTGCCTCCTCTCTTCCTTGGCAGATCTTGCAATTATGCTCTCTAACATCTCTAGGAGTCCATCCAAGTGCAATTGTGTCTTAGCTGATCCAGAGTAGTTGAAGAGACGACTGGCTTCAAACATGGTCTGAGCCAATGCGACCATTTTCGCGCAAAGCTTGGTTCTTTCTATCTCTAAGTTAGCTCTAGGGTAGCACTTGTCATAATCTGTCATGTTTGGCCCTTCTTGGATTCTAGCCTGATATGCCTTAAGCATCATGTCTATGTCTTCAGGAGTGGGGTCAGCTAACACTGATCCTACTCTAGGGGGTGGTGGGATGGTCTTAGGTAGGGGGACAGATGGTGGGTTAGATGGTGATGGAAGTGAGGGTGGTGGTGGTATGTGAGAGTTCGTTTGAGAGGTGAGTTCAACAATTTTGGCTTTTGTTTCTCTTATGCTTTCTTCTAAGTCACTCATCTTTTTAGACCATTGTCTTTTCATTCTCTCTCGGCTATCCCTCCAGGCTCTCGATCGTTTCTTGGCTATGCTCTCGGTTTCACTAGCCTCTGCACTCTTCTCTTGACCTATTCCTGGGTTCTGTTGCAAAGCCTGGGCCCTAGTGACCACTTGCACTGGTGCAGTGGAAGTGACACTTCCTGTTGAGTCTACAACTAACCCAATAACGTTAATTGGAGTTATTTTTGGCATATTATTGGGATTCTTTGGGCAGTCTCGTAAGAGATGCTCCTTCCCACAACCTTGGCAAAAGCCTTGAATTGTCACTGACTGGGGTTGTGTAGGTGGAGGTAAGGGGCAATCATGAATGAGGTGATCTCCCTGACATCTGTAGCATGGTCCTCTAGGGAATGGGGGTCTTACCTGCCTAGGTTGGGGTCTTGAGTTAGGGTTTGTGTACAATACATTTGTGTACTCTGGCTCCCAACTAGGTTCACCTGGTTCTTCACTGTAGTAGGACTCACCATGTTCAGGAGATTGCATGTAGTAAGCCTGGGGACTATCAATATGTGTAGAATCAAAGCTATGGTCACTAGGATCACTTTCTGAAAGCAATGGTGTTACTGGCACTATAGCTCTATTCAAATTTTCCTCAGCTGCTGCATACTTTACAGGAATCACATTAGCTGGGGTTGGAGGTTGTTGAGCTAACACAGGTTGTGGCCTTTGTTGGTGTTGGTAGGGTTGCTGCGGTCTACCATATTGTTGTGGAGGGTACTGGTTCTGGTATCTTCCCTGTTGTGGATAGGGCTGAGGGTAGGTTTACCTAACTGCTTGCTTATTGTATGGGCAGTCTTGTGCTGTGTGATTTGTGTATCTCCGTTCTATGGTGCAGTATTGGCTACTAGGATTCACTTGGGGTTGGGCCATAATAGGACAAACACTTGCCATATGGTCACCACCGCAAGTATAGCACCTCTTTACTGGGGCAAACCTTGGGATTTGTTTGCTAGAGACACCTAATTTCTGAGCTACTTTCTTTGCTAATTCCTCGATTGATGTGGATTGTGAGGAAGAGAGACTAGAGGCACTATCAGAATCTTTGTAGATTTTTGAAAGCTCTAGTTCCTCCCCTAGGTTATCCTCGATGTCGATGCACATGCGTACACAATCTTCTATGGTCCTAGGGTCCTTCAAGTACACATATGACCTCAATTTGGTACTTAGCAATCCATCCAAGAATAAAGCCACTTGTTTGGCAGGTGTGGGTAACTCAGGAACAGTGCATCTCTCAAGATATTGCCTAAACCTTCTTCCTGCAAGTCTCACGGTCTCTTGAGGGGTCTACTTGAAGCTGTGTATCAATGAGGAAGTATTATGCCGTATGCCACTTTTAGAGAATTCAATGATAAAAGCCTCTAAGAGTTGGTCTATGCTCCTGAACTGTCTCTCATTCAAAGGTTGAAACCACATGAGGGCTGTGTTTCTAAGTATTAGACCAAAGGCATTATACTGCGTGAATAGGTCCTCAACTTGTTCAGCTCTCAAGACTTGCCTAAACTTAGCCACATGATCATATGGGTCCCCTGTGCCATCGAAGTAATTCTTCATGGACTTAACTAACTGAGTCGGTCTCAAAATCCTGGCGTGTTCCCTAGACCTTGGCAGAGGGAAATCATCAGCATTCCTTTGGTTCCTTGGGGCTCTAAGTCCCTCAGGTTCCACTCTATTTGCTTCCGTTCTCGTTCTGTCTCTTCCCACTGGGTTGGCAAAGCTTACCTCCGGTCTATCTCTATGTCTGTCTCTTTGAGTTCCATGAACATGGGATGTTCCAGCTCCGGGGTGCCCAAAGGACACATTCAATCTTGGTTGGGGGAAAATAAATTCACCTTTCCAAGTGTAAGCATGCCTATCATTTTCTGTAACCACAAAGACCCTCTCTGAAGCATGATCCAAGTAAGTCACTCTGCCTGGACGATCAGGATCTTTGAACTCATATATCATGATTGTTCCTACCTCATTCGGCTGATTAGATCTATACCTCCAAAAGGCTTCATCAGTCTCTTGGTTCAGGAGTAGATCTATACTCTTATTGTCTTGGGGAATCCACACTGGTGTGATCATCCTAGTGAAAACAGATTTGCCTCGGGGGGTTCTAGGTTCTACACCCATGTTTCCTTGCTCTAGGTCACCTAAATCCATTTCTGGGACCACATTCCCAAATTCATCTGTCCTATCTGGATGACTGGTGACTACATATATTGTCCCTTCTTTGTCCAAGTACGCTCCATTTTCAAACTTGACTGCTGGATGTTCTAGTCCAATGGATTGGTCAGGGTTTTTGATCTGGACCACAGATCTTCCTAGGCCGTCCTCATAGATGCTAGCACCTAATCGGTTGGTCCTAAGGTATTCGAGTTGCGTCTTGTAAGGGCCTTCCACACTATGTAAATATGGCACTCCAGAACTTCCTGTAGGTCTCTCCATACCGTGGGACATCTCAGACTCGCTAGTCTCAGAGCTAGGGTAGTACGAATGATGGCTCAGCTGCTAGGCCCAAGACCTAGGAGTATGATTGACACTAGCGTCTGAAGATCTAAGACTTTGTCTATCTCTCCCTAGGTGTCGTCCTGATCTAAGGTTCATAAGCCCAATTGAATAATCTCAATTTTTTTCCCAAGTACACTTTGCGTTGCTGAGTTCTTTTGTATCAGTTACTTGTTCTTTTTTAATTGCCCTTAGGGTGTCACTTCTTGTCCATTTAATCTTCGTCGCAAGGAACACTTGAATTTTATCGTACTTTGAGTGTGGTCGCTCAATTTAAGTTCTTTTCCCTTAGGTTGTTTCGCAATTGTAATCTCCTAACACTTGAACTTGAGTGATTAGAGTTCTTGGACTTGGTCGTTCTTAACGTGTTCCTAATTAATCAAAACCTCTATCCGTACTTAGCCTATGCTAGAGATTGACAGAGGGTGTTGAGAATTTCCAACCTTGAATTTCTTCCCTTGGTTGCCCTTGTATGCTCAGGAAGCGTGTTCCCAAGCTCGCACTTACTCTTGCTTCAAGCACCCTTTGATGCTCTCAAAGAACCTGCTAGAGCTGGTGCAGCTGCTAGGGATGCTGATTCCTGCAGAAAATCTCAAAAAACAGAAAAGATCACAAGCTCACAAACGCTCTCTCGCTCTCTCTCACAAGTGAAATGAGGGGACTGGTATGGGTGGGGTGATATGACCAAAAACTGAAATTTTTCGCGATGATGGAGATGAATGTGGGAGATGGTGAGGATGATGATGGTGATGAGAAAACAAGAGAAAATCGGAAAAAGGTGAAGAAAATACCTATAACTCCAATGCGTCAACTCTACGTCTTACCATCACACGCTCGTCCTCAAAGCTTGATCCCCGGCAACCGCGCCAAAATTTGGTGTAGCTGAGTGATGAGTAGCACCTCCTTTAATGTCAATCCGGGAAGACGTGAGGATGGTATGATGACCTCAAGCAAGTGAAGGCACAAGTGCGTGAGTGAGAAGCACACTGACATGCACACACAACACACACACGCGCACACAAGGCAAGACAAAGAGTGAGAAGCAATGGAGTTCTTTCGATTACTTTCAAAAAGCTCATAAAAGTTCAAATCATTTACAAGCTAACCCCAAAAATGAGCTCTCTAGCTCTATTTATAGTTTTTTACTAGGTTTTGGCCTTGTCCAGACCTAGTGTCCGGCCTAGTTAAAAATTAGGTTCTCTACCCTATTTGGAGGTTCAAACGGAGTCTAAAAAATGTGAAAACTGATATGTAGGTACTTCTAAAGATCCTCAAGCTCAAGGACTCCTTGGCTTGCACAAAATGGAGCTACAAAAATATGAAATGGTATTTACAATGGTTTTTAGTGATGAAAATCACTATTTTTGTAGGGATTTCTTCTAACATTTTGACATACATTTCCTGGAGCTCCCTACTTGCTCCTTCTTCTTGTGTGCCCAACTCTTTGATGCCTGAAAAATTTAAATGGCCTACTTGCCAGATCTTCTTTGACTACTGTGTCTGCTTGTGCTTTCTCTTCGCTCCGACTCCCTTCGTAGGCTTCCTTATCTTGTGACTCCTTCAGTTCCTTGACTGCTGCCAACAACCATCCATGTCTCATGTGACAAATACAGTGGCTGAAGACAACTTGTCTTCCACACACAAGTACTCCCAATAATTTCTAAGAGAAATTCAAGAAGAGAAGTGGAGACGAGAGCTAGAAACCCATCCTTCTATTCAAGAAATAGATGACTTTTTGAATCCAATTCTTTGCAAGAATTACCTCATTTCATAGGACCTTGGGAAGCCAAGTCTATCAGCATGAGAGCACCCACGATAATAGTGAGGAATGAAGAATCACTAATCTCGAGAAACATGGAAGTGATAAAGAATACCAAAGTACAATGTCATCTCACTCTAGAAGAATTGCTAAAGGTTAAACCAGAGCTGTGGAAGCACGTAGCAAACCAATTCCCCGAGCTCGCTACTGCTCCCTCCCAGATAGGATCACACAAGAAGGTACCAAAGATACCAGTGGAACAAATTGGAGATGTGAGCAAGGGAGAGGAAGGTAATAACTATCTTCCAATAACCCACTAGGGCTACACTACCAAAGCCATCTTAGATTTAGGTGCCGGAGTAGGCATCGCTACCACTGCTTTATGGAAATGTTGGGGTAAGCCAACATTAAGACCCACAAGGATGAAGCTAAAAATGGATGATTGAAACATTGAGAAGCCATTGGGCTTACTAGAACGCATATCTCTCACCACTTGTGGTGTAGAGTTTAAACATACTTTTGCCATTTGTGATTTTGGGAAAAATCATGCTTACAAAATGATTTTACGATGACCATTCATGTGTCAATTGCAAATCGTACAAGATTGGGGAACTAATTCCTTGCATTTGAAACATTTAGGAGTAACCACTAAAGTCAATCTTAAAGATTATTCCCATCGTGATGTACCCCCAATACAATGGAACACCATCCATAAGACACATGAAGAAACAGAGTTGATACACTCATTAGAATCAGACCCCTCATGGTTGCATGAGGATACTCATCTATGGATGTGTAAAGTGGCCAAACAAGAGGAAGAACGATTAGAAGCCAGGACTTTAGGTTTAGAACGACATCCACGAACTCTTCAAGACCCTACTTATCCACCTATAGTATTTCCAGACAAGGAATTCGAGCCTCATGGTTGGGTAGAAATCTTAGCTACAATGGACATAGCAGTGAATGAAGAACAATGGACCTCTCATTGTGATGAGGACAGATATGACATTTCCATCTTTATGATTGAACCTGTTGAGGAAGACTTTATCCTAGAAGAGTGCATGGAAGTGACCCAAGAATTGGACGAGAGTTGTGATGAAGATTTAGAATCCATTATCATGGAGCCTTTCTGTTCCACAAAAGAGGAATATCTTTATTTTGTAGAAGCCAAAACCCTTGAAGAGGAAAAGTAAAGTCAAATGGAATGACATGAGTCACTCAGAATGTACAAAAAATAAGGAGAAGAAGAGAAAGAAATCACCTAAGATAGAAGAAGAAGAAGAACCTCTCATGGAAGTACCCGAGAATTTCAAGAAGTATGAAATAGAAGACAGACGAATCATGGTACGAATGCCTAAAAGGAAAGCCGACGTTGGAGAAGTATATGATAATCGAGAGAAAACAAAAAAAATCATATTCACCATAGAGGAAGGAGAAGAAGAATGTACATACATAGGGCATGATTTGACTATTGAAGAAGAAGAAGAGTTAATTGCCCTATTGCATGAATATAGAGATGTGTTCGCTTTGAGTCACAAAGATTTGAAGGTAGTAGACCGAGATATATGCTCCCATAGAATCCCCATGACTCCAAATGCCAAACTTACAAAACAGAAACCATACACATACAATGATAACTATGTTGCTAAGATTAAAGAAGAAATAGATCGTTTGATAGAAGCAAGATTCATTTATGAAATTGAGCATACCGAATGGGTATCCCCCATTGTGGTTGTGCCAAAGAAAAATGGAAAATTGTGCATGTGTATTAACCTTCAAAAAGGTAGTGCCACCACGATTAGAGACAGTTATCCTCTTCCTATCACGGAACACTTATTGGAAAGAGTTGCGGGCAAGGAAGTTTATAGCTTTATTGATGGTTTCTCAGGCTATAATCAAGTAGCCATTGCTCCAGAAGATCAACATAAGATAGAGTTTTCCACAAAATGGGGCATCTTTGCATTTTGTGTGATGCCATTTGGGCTGACAAATGCACCCGCCACTTTCCAAAGACTTATGTGTCATGTTTTTAAGGAATTCTTACAAAAGAATTTGGAAGTTTATGTCGATGACATATGTACTCATTGGAATATGAGGCAAACTCATATCCATGAACTAAGGCAAGTATTTGATAAATGTCAAGAATATCAGGTTTTTATGAACCCGAAAAAGTGTGTTTTCATGGTGAGGCAAGGAAAAATTATAGGATATATTGTGTCAAAGAATGGAGTTTTGATAGATGAAGAAAAGGTAAAAGTAATTGCAGACCTACCCAGACTAAAGAACGTAAAAGAGGTACAGGCCTTCATGGGTCATTGTGGTTATTACAAATGATTTATACACATGTATGCTATCATAGCCAAGCCATTGTAATCTCTTTTGACCAAGTTCGAATGGACGGATGAATGTGAAAATTCAGTCAATGAACTTAAACAACGCTTGTGCTCAAAACCTTTATTAACAACCCCAGATTGGAGTAAGACATTCCATGTACATGTGGATGCATCCAACTATGCCATAGGATGTGTGTTGGCACAACCCGCAAACGAAGGCAATATAGATCTTCCCATAGCTTATGCAAGCAGATAGTTGAATGTAGCAGAAAGAAATTACACCACTACAGAACACAATGTATTAGAAATGATCTATGCAGTAAAGAAATTTAGGCATTATTTGTTGGCAAATAAGTTCAAGTTCTTCACAGATCATCAGACATTGCTATACTTAGTCAATAAGCCTTGTAATACCGGACAACTGATATGTTGGTTTCTATTACTCATGGATTACGACTTTGAAGTAGTAGTGAGGAAGGGAAAGACCCACCTTAGAGCTGACCATCTCTCAAGATTAACCATGGGGGAAGCTCTTGAAGGAATAGCGGATGAACTACCCGACGCATACCTGTTTAACCTTGAAATAGTACCTGAATGGGCTAAGCCTATTGTCCTTATTCTCACATTTAGACCCAAGAATCCAAGGATAAGGATCAGAGAAGGAGAAATCACCAAGTCACAAAGATATCAAATAATAGCAGGAAGTATATATAAACATGATAATGAGAAGATTCTCGCTTGTTGTGTAGACGAATCAAAATATGCGAATTGGTTGCAATTAGCACATGTAGGTGCATTAAAGCAACATCATTCAAAACATCATACATTGCAAAATTTGCATAGAATAGGAGTATATTGGCCTTCTATGGAGCAGATGTCTACAAGTTGTGTAGAGAATGTCTTGTATGTTGTGAAAGACCACCAATAGAACATGCCATGCTATATCATATGTCTCTCGCACCAGAATGGCGTGAACCTTTAGTGACATACTTGAGGACGAAAACATTCCCTCAAGACAACGCAATCTAGAGTAGGAAGCTCAAGACTACTCACCTATTGGCGACAATCTATACAAACGAGGAAGAGATGGATACCTAAGACAATGTGGTCATGAGAGCAATTATTTGAGCATACTAGAGATTGCACACCAAGGTGTTGCAGGAGGTCATTTTGGCCCCGACCGGATAATAAAAGCCATATTATTTGCAGGATTATGGTGGCCCACCCTTCACATGGATGCACATACCTATGTTAAGAGATGTGATGTGTACCAAAGAACTCAATTTCCTACTCGCAGAGATGAAATGCCATTGAAACCCATGATGGGAGGACATGCATTCTCTAGGTGGGGTATATACTTTGTAGGACCCATTAACCCCCCTGCAAAAGGTACTCATGCAGAATACATCATAGTTGCGATAGATTATCTTACCAAATGGGTAGAGGCTAAGGCCACAAAAAAGAATGATGCACACACGACTACAAAATTCTTATTTGAAATTTTTTTACGAGAGGACTGCCTATAGAAGTAGTGAGTGATTGAGGAACTCACTTTCTAAACCAGGTCATTGAATGTTTGTTACCAAATTTTATGGTGATTCACAAGAAATCCACACCATATCATCCTCAGGCCAATGGTTAAGTAGAAAGCACTAACAAGGTCCTTTGCATTGTACTGATGAAACTTGTGAACAACAAACATTCAGATTAGGACAAACAGTTACATCACACTGTTTGGGCATATCGAGTGGCTTACAAGACCGTACTCAATGCAACTCCCTTTGAGATGGTTTTTGGTCAAAATGCTATGCTTCCTTTGGACTTCTTGATCCCCACCCTTAAGGTTGCACAAGAACATCAATGGACCGACCATGAATTATCGTCAAGAATAATGGACTTGGAACGATTAGGAGAAACCAGACTGAAAGTAGCAGCAGGTATATACACAACAAAGAAGCGACATAAAGCCTATTTTGATGCACATGTGAAAGACAGAGGCTTAAAGGAAGGTGCCTTAGTCCTAGTGTATATGCTGAAACAACATGCACATAAATTAGAAAAGCGAGGTTATGGACCTATGATCATTAACAAATTCTCAACAAGTGGAGCGGTACAATTAGCCACCCTAGAAGGAGAGATAATGCCTAATTACATTAGTGGCTGTAGAGTCAAGCTTTATCAGGAACCTCTTACTGAGGATATGCTTAGACGACTCACGTTGGAAAAGAAGCGTAAGGAGGAAGAAAAGAGAATATGCGGAGAAGCTCAAGTAGAGGCTATAGAATGCATTAAGCGCATGAAGTTAAGAAGACAAGGACTAGGGAGAGAACATTATAACCATCTGGAAACAACACCCAGATATCCCATGGCCATGTGTCAAGCAAAGTCAATTACTCATCCTAGCATAGTGGATAGGAGACCATTCATTATAGTCAGGCTAGAGCATGGCAACCCTTGCCATGAGCTCAGGGCTTTAATTGACTCAAGGGCGATTAGATGGTCCCAAAGGACTCAGGAATAGAAATGTGGCCAATTGAGGCCTACCTCATAGGGCTAAGAGGCATGGAAACCCCTTGCATGGGTGAGGTGGACCTTCCTATCCTCATATACGAAGTGACCATGACAATGAAGCTCCTAGTGTGCCATGATGAGGACCTGATAGAACCTATAATCCTTGGGCAAGTTTGGCTATACGATCACTCAGTGGACCTAAATCTTAGACAAGGCTCCTTTCAGATTGGAAACTTAGACCAGCAGCGAGTGATACTGCTTGAATTCCCTTACAACACTCCACCTAAGGTATGTAACCCACGCCCCTATGAAATGATTGCGACGGAGGACCAGAAGATCTTCAACCAAATCCATTGACTAAGCACGCTCCTTCCAAAGTTGACCCATGAGATCTTGGCCATGGATAGTAGCCAGACAGGAGGATGTCAAGAGATCTTGCCCTGCTCTTCCATCAGTGGAAAAATGGGAACCATCAGTGGTGAGGTGGACTGCATCAGTGGACAGATGGGCACAATAGCCTCCAGTGTCACCTCCTCCACACTTACTGCAGACTTGCCTAGATCTGTGGTACAGAATGCCTCACTTCCTAATGGGAAAGTTTTGCAAGTACTGGACCTCCCTTCTTTTCCAAAGAAGAGAGTCAACCAGAACCCTCACCCTCAACCACGAAGGAGTCAACCACGATTGAGGAACCCAAACCGACGACCATACTAGACAACACAAAGAAGCCAGCAATATCAACATCACAAAGCAAGTAGCACGAGACAAATATGGGTGCCAAAAGGATAGCAAGTTCCAACAGTTTCCAACAACATAGACAACGATACATAGAAGTCCAATCAGAAGCAGAGTCAACATCCAACATCTCCTCGACCTTCTTCTACATCAACAAAGATTCCACAGATTTGGATCGCCAAGAAGTACCTCAAAAATCGACCCACACCCACACAAATCTGGGTACCCAAACATTGTATCATAGCTCAAAATTCAAGCCATGTAACATATACCCCTTTGAACTCTCCTCACCCATCGACACCACAACCACCACTATCACCTTTTGTACCTCAACATAAGAATACTACCCACTCATCAACTCTTAGGAAATGGATGCCGAAACGTATCCAAAAGCCTCCTCATGATCCTTTGTACAATATAACACCCATCTCGTCTAACCCCTATGTTGAAGCTCAAGGTCAAGGACAAAGCATGGAAGCACATCAAGGAAGTGGACACACAAGAAGAAGGAGAAAGTAGGGAGCTCCAAGAAGCACTTGTGAAATTTTCAGAAGAAATCCCTATAAAAATAGTGATTTCTATCACTAAAAACCATTGTAAATACCATTTCACATTTTTGCAACTCCATTTTGTTCAAGTCGAGGAGTCCTTGAGCTTGAGGAGTATTAGAACTATCATCCTACCAATTTTCATAATTTTTAGACTCCGTTTGGGCTCCCAAATAAGCCCTGGAACCTAATTTTTAACCAGGCCAGACACTAGGTCTGGACAGGGCCAAAAACACTCAAAAAACTATAAAAAGGGCTAGAGAGCTCATTTTTGGGGTTAGCTTGTTGTAGATTTCAGCTTGGTAAGAGATTTCTTTTGTAATCGAAGCTTTCCATTGTTCCACTCTTTGCTCTTACCTTGTGTGCGTGTGTGTGTATGTGTGTGCATGCTTGTGTGCTTTCACTCACGCACTTGTGCCATCACTTGCTCACGGTCTCCATACCGGTCCTCACGTCTCTGATGATTGACATTTATGAGGTGGAGCTCCTCATGTTGGTAGTTGCCATTGTGCTAGAGTGTCACCAAATTTGGTGCCCTTGTCGGGGAGAGACCCTGGAGGACGAGCATGTGACGGTAAGACGTAGAGTAGCGACGTTGGAAGGTAAAAAATCACCATTTTTAGTTTAGTCTTTGAGTTTTTCTTCTCCTTCATCTTCATCATCATCACCATCTTCTCCCACCTTCATCTTCTCTGATTTTTTTCAGTTTTCGCTTGTACATTCACGTCATTTTCACTTGTGGTTGTGAGAAAGAACCTTAGAGGGGGTGCAGAACTGAAATGCTGAAGAAATAGACCTCAATACACCCAAAAATTGAGTAAACTATCCCGGACATGACAAGACCTGCGCCAAGTGTCGTGAGTGTGGTATCACGGGTTTGAAGAGATATTTTGCATCTACAGGCACATAGGAGTGACAAGGAGGACACAAGGTACTCATATTTGCAAAAAATTTTGAATTTGGACCCAAAACCCTGAACTGGCATAACTTTCTCATACGAAATCCGTTTGCAGTGATTTTGGGTTTGTTGGAAAGCTCGTGGGAATAGGAAACCAAGGAGTTCCAAAGGGTTTTGAGCAATACAAGGGGAAATTTTGGACTTATGAACCTAAGATCTGGCACACACTTAGGCAAGGATAGACAAATCATTAGATCATCTAAGGCTAGTGTCAACCATATAGCTAAGTCTTGGGCATAACAACTAAGTGGTTATCCCTACATGCTAAGTTCCGACACAAGTGACTCAGAAATGTCCTTCAACATGGAGAGACCCACACGTAGCTCAGGTACATCCTATTTACAGACACCATAAGGTCCTTATAAAACACAATTGGAGTATATCAGGACCAACCAACTAGGTGCATGCATCTATGAGGATGGCCTAAGATGATCAGTGGTCCAACTAAAAAATCCAGATCAACCCTTTGGAATTGAACACCCAGTGGTCAAGTTCGAAGAGGGGTCATACATTGATAAGGAAGGAACCATGTATGTGGTTACCAACTTACCTGATAGGACAAATGAGTTTGGAAATATCATTATTGAGAACGAGCTAGGAGACCTAGAGCAAGGAGACCTAGGACGAGAACCCAAGACTCCCAGAGGTAAGTCAATCTTGACTAGAGTAATCACTCCGGATTGGATTTTCCAAGACAACAAAATCATAGAACTATTCGTGAATAGAGAAACGGAGGAAGCCTTTTGGAGATTCAAGCCAGATCAAACTAGCCCAACAACCACCATCTATGAATTCAAGGATTCGAAGATACCAAGGAAAGTTGTCTATCTAGATCACACATAAGAGAAACTGTTCTTGGTAATAGAGCAGGATAGGCATGCATACACTTGGCAAAGTGAATCAATTTTTCCTCCATCGAGATTTAGTGTTTCCCATGGTCTCGAAGGAGCAGGATCATCCAAGGCTCATGAAACCCAAGGGGAAAGAACTAGAGAGAGACCAGAGGTAAGCTTTTCACACACTGTGGGTAGAGACAGATTAAGATTTGAAAATGAAAGACCTGAAAGGGAGAGACATAGAGTACATAGGGATCAATGAGATGAACATGATTTTCCATTGCCTAGATCATGAGAGCACTCAAGAACCCTTAGACCCTCTCAAGTCGTTAAGACATGTTGGAGACTTGTTAATCTCCAAATGTTCGATTTATCTTGACTTAAGAACTCCTCTATATCAAGAATAAATCAAACTTTACACAAACTTCAAATTATCTTTCACATATATCAAGAAATACTTCTCTGTATGAAGTTTTCTTCATCTTCAAGAATCTGCTTCAGAAATAGACCTCAATTTATTCATAATACTTCGAATTTAATCATTCAAAGGATACTCACATATCCATGCTATCTTTGTGCAACTTTATTGATCATTAGTTCTTCAAAAGAACCACTAGATTTTTAATTTGAGCTTTTAGATCAAATCTGTGTCAAAAACTATCTTCCAGAAATGGCGATTTTGACATGGTCAACTTCTTAAGTTGATTTCTCAAAGCACAGATCTCGTTTTGCTAAATGCTTGCTTCCTTATCTTCTAACTTAGATTTTGAGTGCTCACTTATCAAAAACTTTACACTGTGCACTGAGATCTAAGCAAAATACTGACACGAAAAAGTGCGCAACTCTGAGAGATCATCTGCAGACTTTACATACACATGTTCCTATTGATCGTACTCACAGCAGAAGAAGAATTAGATCATGAAACTTTGAACATAGCTTCATTAGCTTCTAGATTAGATGTGTACAAAAGGATTTCTGATCCACATGATCAGACTGAGAGAAATCTACGAAATACTCATCGCTATTTTTTGAAGATGACTCTCTTCACATCTATCTCTATGACACTTGGTTTCTAATGACTCTCTTTTTATATTTCTTTACATGATTGACTTATATACATATGATTATAGACTTATTCTACGTATATTACATTACTCCTTATCATCCTAAGGATTATCTCTACTCAAATAACAAGAATTTCCAACAGTAATGTACATATGTATACAAGCTTCACTTCTGAGATTTCTTCACTTCCTCAAATGACTTCTTGAACTTCAATCTGATCATAGACTTGCTTCAAGCTCTTTGTAATCACCAATTTGTGATTGCTTTGTTCCAACAGCTCCCCGTCAATCACTAATTGTGATTATTCTATTCTTCTTCACTCCTGCCATCTCCTTGAATCTCTGTAGCTTAGGTCCATCCAAGCTTTTTGTTAACATATATGCAACTTGTTCTTTTGTTGGAGTATACATCACTTCAATCTCTTTATCAAATACCTTTTCTCTCAAGAAATGATACTGAATCTCTATATGCTTAGTCCTGGCATGAAAAACAGGGTTAGCTGCCAAATACAATGAACTCATATTGTCTCCAAAAATAATTGGAGTACTCTGATCAGTTCCAAAACTCTTCAATAAGGTCTTTAACCATATTAATTCTTTTGCAGCCTCTACCATTCCTTTATACTCAGCTTCTGTAGATGACAAAGCAACTGTATGTTGCTTCTTTGAGAACCAAGAAATTAGTTTATCTCCAATATAACAGAGATACCCATGAGTAGACCTTCTATCATCTGAATCACCTGCCCAATCTGCATCACTAAACACTTTGATTCTTGTATCAGAAGTAAATCCATAATACAAACCTTCATTTAGAGTTCCTTTGATATATATGAGTACCCTTTGAGCTGCAATCCAATGAGTCTTCTTTGGACAATGCATGAATTGTGATAACACACCTACTGCATATGGTAGATCTAACCTTGTCAAGGTAGCATAGATTAAACTACCTACCAAACTTTGATATTTCTTCATGTCATTAAATTCTTCACCTCCATACCTGCTCAATTTATGATTTACCTCCAATGGTGTGCTTGAAGAATGCTCCATGTTGAACTTGATCAGAAGATTCTTCAAATATCTCTCTTGTGTAACATATACTCCATGTTGAGTATATACAATCTGCATTCCTAAGAAATAAGATAAGTTTCCCAAATCACTTATCTTAAACTCCTTCTCTATTTGTTTCTTAAGCTCATTGATTCCTTGAGCATCTGTACCTGTGACAATAATATCATCAACATAAATACAAATGTATATGTATCCATTTTCACTTGCCTTCACTAGCAAGCTACTATCTGCCTTTGATGCTTGAAATCCACATTCATTCAAGAACTTAATAAGCCTGTAATTCCATGCTCTTGGGGCCTGCTTCAACCCATACAAAGCTCTCTTGAGCTTACACACATAATTTGATCCAATTGAATCCATGAAGCCTTCTGGTTGCTCCATGTACACTTCATCTGCAATATATCCATTCAGGAATGCATTCTTCACATCTAATTGTGATAACTTCCATCCTTTACAAGCAGCAATAGCAATCAGTGTTCTAATTGTAGACATCTTAGCAACAAGACTAAAGGTTTCATCATAATCTACCCCATAGGTTTGGGCATAACCTTTAACCACAAGTCTAGCCTTGTATCTAGACACTTTACCATCTGCGAACCTTTTTGTTTTATACACCCACTTACATCCAATGACTTTCTGATTCTTTGGTCTTGGCACCAACTCCCATGTTTCATTTTGAAGTAGAGCATCATACTCTTCTTGCATTGCCTTCTCCCAATTCTGTTTACCTTTGGCTTCTTCATATGTGATTGGATCCTCTTCTGTCTTCACAATGTAAGCATAATCTTTTGTTGTTAGAAAAGATGTATCATAGCTATACCTGATAGGCTCTTTTCTTTCCCTTAAGGATCTTCTGACCTCTGCACTTCTTGAAGTTTCAGCAACATTTGATTCTGGATCAAATCTTGGCCCATCTTCAACATTGTCTTGCAATTTACTTTTATAATCAACATCATCAATATCTTCTTCATACACACTTACTTTTGTCTTCTCTTTCCTTTGTATTTCTTCAACACCTGCATAATCATTTATTGACCCTATATGCCATGTGCTTTGCTCATCAAATGTAACATCTTTGGTAACAAGAAATTGCTTTGTTGATGGACTCCACAATCTGTAACCCATCTGTCTATCATCATACCCAATAAACACATACTTCTCTGCTTTGGGTTCTAGCTTATGTCTCAATTGTGGAGAAACATAAGCATATGCTAAACATCCAAATACCTTACAATGATCAAGAGTAGGTTTCTTACCCCACCATGCTTCATAAGGAGTTCTTCCATCCAATGCTTTACAAGGTAACCTATTCACAAGGTATGTTGCAGTGTTAATAGCTTCTGCCCATAAGTAATTTGGGCAATTCTTTTCCTTCATAATTGCTCTTGCAAATTCTACAAGAGTTCTATTTCTTCTTTTTGCAATTCCATTCTGTTGAGGAGAGTACCTGCAAGTTACTTTTCTCTTTATACCTGCATTCCACAAATAATCATCAAACTCTTTAGAGAAATACTCTCCCCCCTCCATCTGATCTCAACCTCTTGAGCTTTTGTCCTGTAATCCTTTCTGCATAAGCATGATAATGCTTGAATGTCTTGAACACTTTTGATTTGTCCTTGATTACATATAAAGTAATCCATCTGGTTGCATCATCAACAAACAACACATAATATCTGGATCCATTTATGCTATAGTCCCTTGAAGGACCCCACACATCTGTATCAATCAATTCAAGAATATTTGAATACTTGTACCATGATTTATTGTATGAACTTTTGTGTGCTTTACCTAATTGACAAGCTTCACACTTGTACACCATGTGTTGCCCTTCAACTTTTGGCAAACCAAGCACCACATCATTCCTTGACATTTCCTTTATGGCTCTCTCATTGAAATGACCTAGCCTTTTATGCCATAGGTCTAACTCAGACATCTTTTGACTTCCATAAGTAAATAGAGCATGTCCCACATTACCTTGGACTTTGAGAGTAAACATCCTTCCTTCCTTTTTACCTGCAATAATGTTTTTATATCCCTGATTTGGATCTTGCACATAGACATGATCATTTGTGAATCTGACTTCATATCCCTTCTCCACAATTTGCCCTACACTTATCAAATTTTTAGGAATAGTAGGAACATAAAGTACCTTGCTCAAGAGTGTACTTCCATTCTTTGTCTTCATTGATCCAATGCTTTCCACCTTATGCTTAGTATTGTCACTTGTTTGAACTGTATGTCCATTCACCTTTGCTTCCATATCAGTCATCAGTGATATATTGCCACTCAGATGATTGCTACATCCTGAGTCAATATAAAACACTCTTTGATCTTCTCCTACTGATTCATGAGTTGCATTCAAAATAAGAGTCATATCATCCTTCTGATCTGATGCATAATTATAGTAATTATTGTTGTAGGACTGAGATTGAAAGTTTCTTCCACCTCCTCTAGCATATGATGTCCTACCACCTCTTCCTCTGAAGTTGCCTCTTTGTTTTCTGCCTCCTCTACCTCTTTGATTAAAACTTTGATTATTATTTCCTCCATTTTTATTGTTATACCAACAATCATTTGCCAAATGATTGGTTCTGCCATAAATCCAACAAGCTTTAGTATTATCTTTGTTCTTACCTCCTCTTCCTTTACCTCTGAAGTTCATCTTTCCTTTTGTAAAGTTAGCTTGACTTGAAGGTCCTTCATCATCAGTTAACTGCTTCCCTTTGCAATTCTTTTTCTTGTCCTTGGAGTACATAGATTGGCTTGCACTCCTATCATTGTCTCCCTTAATGTCTTGCTCAAAAGTTAGCATGTGTCCTAGCAATTGATTAAGATCACGAGTAAAGTGATCAAGTGAAAATTATATGGACAATATGAAAGGCTTCCACTTCTCATCTCCTCTCAGACCTGTAAGTATTTGCCTTACCAACTTATCCTCTTCAATGTCTTCATCTACTGCTCCCAAGCTATCTGCAATATCCTTCATTCTTGCCACATAATCAGAAATTGATTGTGAGCTCTTCTTCTTGAAAGTTGTGAATTCTGCCCATAATGAGGACTTCCTAGACTGTGTTTTGGAAATGCTCTTCCAAAGCATTCCACACATCTGTTGCAGTTTCTAATCCTCTGATGTGAGGTAGAAGATAATCATTTACAACCATGTAAATGATGCTCCTAGCTTGAGCATCCTTTCTCATCCAATTCTTCAAACCTGCAAGTTCCTCCCTAGTTGGAACACTAGGATCTTCAAACTCAGGCTTTTCTTCTTCTCCTGTAATGAATGCCATCAAATCTTTGCTCATGAGGTGTGCCTCCATCCTCATGGACCAAGTTGGATAGTTCTCCCTATCTAGCTTATCAAATTGCAAGCTTTCTCCCATCTTTGATCTTCTGTGTCTGCAATTACTATGATTTATGATGATAAAGTGTACCTTTGATATGAAGCTTTAATCTTTCTTGATCCTTTGAACTCGTACTTTGTACTTCTACAGGTTATCTTCAAGAATTTGTCCTTGTCCACCTTCAATTAGAAGGAACTTCAATACTTGCAATAGTCGGGACTTCCAATGCTCTTTACTTCACTTGTATTGCTCCTTCAGCTCTGATACCACTGTTGGAGACCTTTTAATCTCCAAATGTTTTATTTATCTTGACTTAAGAACTCCTCTATATCAAGAATAAATCAAACTTTACACAAACTTCAAATTATCTTTCACATATATCAAGAAATACTTCTCTATATGAAGTTTTCTTCATCTTCCAGAATCTGCTTCAGAAATAGACCTCAATTTATTCATAATACTTCGAATTTAATAATTCAAATGATACTTATATATCCATGCTATCTTTGCACAACTATATTGATCATTAGTTGTTCAAAAGAACCACTATATTTTTAATTTGATCTTTTAGATCAAATCTGTGTCAAAAATCATCTTCCAGAAATGGCGACTTTGACATGGTCAACTTCTTAAGTTGATTTCTCATAGCACAGATCCTGTTTTGCTAAATGCTTTTATCCATAGCTTCCTTATCTTCTAACTTAGATTTTGAGTGCTCACTTATCAAAAACTTTACACTGTGCACTGAGATCTAAGCAAAATACTGACACGAAAAAGTGTGCGACTATGAGAGATCATCTGTAGACTTTACATACACATGTTCCTATTGATCATACTCACAGCAGAAGAAGAATTAGATCATGAAACTTTGAACATAGCTTCATTAGCTTCTAGATTAGATGTGTACAAAAGGATTTTTGATCCACGTGATCAGACTGAGAGAAATCTACGAAATACTCGTCGCTATTTTCTGAAGATGACTCTCTTCACATCTATCTCTATGACACTTGGTTTCTAATGACTCTCTTTTTATATTTCTTTACATCATTGACTTATATAGGTATGATTCTAGACTTATCCCGTGTCTATTATATTACTCCTTAACATCCGAAGGATGATCTCTACTCAAATTACAAGAATTTCCAACAGTAATGTACATATGTATACAAGCTTCACTTTCGAGATTTCTTCACTTCCTCAAATGACTTCTTGAACTTTAATCGGATCATAGACTTGCTTCAAGCTCTTTGTAATCACCAATTTGTGATTGCTTTGTTCCAACAAGACAATGAAGAACTACTTTGATGGGTCACAAGATCCTTATGATCATGTGGCCGAGTTTAAACAAGTGTTAAGAGCTGAACAAGTCGAGGACTTGTTCACCCAGTTGGAGGCATTTGGTTTGACTCTGAAGGGCACTTCCTTAGCTTGGTTTCAACCCCTAAATAGTCGCAACTATCACGATGTATGTCAATTGCTAGAAGAATTCATTGTAGAGTTCTCCAAGAGTGGCATCAGGCATAATACATCATCCTTGATCCATAGCTTCAAGCAGACACCCCAAGAAATAGTGTGACTTGCGGGAAGATGATTTAGATAGTACTTAGAAAGCTGCCCTGTTCTAGAGTTACCCACACCAGCCAAGCAAGTGGCTTTGTTTTTAGATGGCTTACTAAGCACAAAGTTAAGGTCATATGTGTATTTGAAAGAGCCTAGATCCATAGAAGAGTTGCGCATGTGCATTGACATTGAAGACAACTTGGGTGAGGAGTTAGGACTGTCCAAACTCTACAAGGATTCTGAAAGTTCTTCTAGTCATACCTCAAAAACCTCCACTGAGATAGATGAGATAGCGGAGCAAGTTGCCAAGAAGCTAGGAGTTCAAAATAGACAAATGCCAAGGGTCACCCCATTGAAGCGATGTTATACATGTGGAGGAGACCACATGGCTAATGTTTGCCTGATGATGCCTCAACCCCAAGGAAACCCTAAGGCTCTCTATTGCACCATTGAGAGGAAATACACGAATCATACGGCTCAAGATTGTCCATACAATAGGCAGGTTGTCATACAAAATTATCAACAACCTTACCAGCAAGGTAGGTATCAGAATCAATACCAACAACCATGTTATAGGCCACAACAACAATATCAACCTCAATACCAGCAGCAATATCAGGCACCAAACAGGCCATAGCCACTCCTAGGAAACCAACCACCAGCTCATGCCAATGTGATTCCGGTCAAGTATGCAATGGCAGAGGAAAACCTTAATAGAGCATTGGTACCAATAACTTCGCTAGTCTCAGAAAATGACTCTCATGCTCATAATTCAGACTATTCCCATGAAGGTAGTCCACATGGTTATTACACGGAGTCTCCTAAGCATAGTGAGATCTATTCATATCAATATAAGGCACCACCTATGGAACAAAATTGGGAGCCAGAATACTCCAATGTCATGTACACAAATCCCAACCCCAGGCCCCAATTGAGACAGTTAAGACCACAAGCCCCTAGAGGACCATGTTTTAGATGTCAGGGTGACCATTTCATTCGTGAATGTCCCCACTCACTCACTGCAGGACAAGGACAAAATATCACAATACAAGGCTTTTGTCTTGAGTGCGGCAAGGAACATCTTGCAAGAGAGTGTCCTAGGAATCCCTCTAGTGCACCCAAGGTTACACCCATCAATGTGGTAGGCTTAGTGGCAGATTCAAGTTCAAGTAGCAGTGACGTGGCTCCTGTACAGGTAGTTACTAGGGCACAAGCATTAAAACAAGAAATCAGCTGAGCAATTAGAGCCAAGTGACTCAAGAGAGCCTAGCAAAAGGAAAACAAGAACATGGAAAGATACCAGGGAGAGAACCAATCATAAGTGGAATAAAAAGTTATATGAACTAGAAGAGACCTTAAAAGAAGCAAAAACAAAAATAGAAGACATTGCATCTCAAAGCCCCTCGCATGCCGAAACTCCATCCACACCACCTCATTCCATCCCACTGGCCATTGTAAATAGACCGCAACCAGGGTCTCTTCTTGCAGATCCAACCCCAAAAGGCTTGGACTTGATGTTCAAGGCCTACCAGGCTCGTCTTCAAGAAGGGCCAACAGCTGCAAACCTAGACAAGAGTTACCCTAGAGCAGATTTAGAGATTGAACAGACAAGAATTGCATGAAAATGGTAGAAGGAGCTCAAGCTATGCTCGAGACTAGTCAAAAGTTCAATCAGACAAACTTTGTCAAGCCAGATTTGCATTTCCAAGGCTTACTAGAAAGATTAGAGCAGTTGGTAAACAAGCCCCAGGTTTCTTTACCTCCACAAGCTCAACCGGTTGTTGAAAGAGAGATTTCACCACAAATGAAAACTTATGTTCCTAATTCCATGGATGAGGAAGCACCTCTTTCAATTCAACAGTACTCTCAAGAGTTCTTGTGGGAAATACAAGAAGAGAAATGGGCCAAGGAGAAGGATAATCCCCCTCCTATTCCTGAAATTTATGATCTTCATGATCAATTTCCCCAAGGCATTCCGTCTATCTATGGAGACCAAACAGAGCAACAAGAAGATGAAAGATTAGATTTTGAATCTAATTCCTTGCAAGAGTTGCCACAATTCACAGGCCCATGGGAATCTGAATCTCTTCAGATCAGAGCTCCCACAATATTGGTAAGAAATGAAGACTCAGTGGTTCCAAGAAGCACTGATGTCATGAAGAACACTAAGGTTCAGTGTCATCTCACTGTAGAAGAGGTGCTCAAAGCAAAACCTGAGCTATGGAATCATGTGAAGGATCAGGTTCCAAAACTTGATTCCAATATGCGAAAAGCAGGCTCTAAGCAAAAAGTTCCAGAGATACCTCTCGATAAAATAGGAGACATGAGCGAAGGTGAAGAAGGTAATACTTATCTTCCGATCTCCTACCAGGGTTACACAACCAAAGCAATCGTAGATTCAGGTGCTAGTGTTTCTATTGCGACCACCTCCTTGTGGAAGGGGGCAAATCCACATTAAGACCAACTAGAATGAAGCTTCAAATGGCCGACGGTCATTTTGAAAGACCTCTAGGATTGCTCGAAGGGATAACTCTAACCACTTGTGGTGTAGAGTTTGAACACACATTTGCTATATGTGACTTTGAGAAAAATAATTTTTATGAGATGATCCTAGGAAGACCCTTCCTATGACAATTGCAAATAGTACAGGATTGGGGAACCAACTCCTTGTACTTACAACACTTAAGGGTCACCACCAAGGTCAATTTGAAGGATTACGCCTTCAGAGATGTACCACCCCTACAGTGGAATCCTATCCACAAAGCATGAAGATACTCACTTGTGGATGTGCAAGGCCGCAGAGGAAGACGAAAAGCGCCTAAAAGCAAGAGAAGAAGGAACTCCCCCAGGAGATAGACCAGTTAAAGACCCAGCCTATACACCGATGATATTTCCAGATGAGGAATTTGAGCCTCATGGCTAGGCAGAAATTCTAGCCACCATGGACATTGCTGTTAATGAAGAACAATGGACACCTCATTGTGATGAGGAGGGCTATGATATTTCAGTGTTCATGTGTCAGCCCTTGCTAGAAGAATGTGACCCTAGTGATGTCATAGAAGAAGACGAAAACGACGATGATCTAGAGTCCATTGTGATGGATAGTTGCTTTAATTCAGAAAAACACTATCTAGAAGATGTCAAAGTATTCACTCAAAAAGAAGAAGAACCTCTCACAAGCATTAAAACTGTAAATTCAAAGGATGGAAGTAAGGAGGTCAAAAGAAAAAGTTAAGAAAATTAGTGAAACAAGAAGAGGAGGAATCATTGTTCAAGGTACCAGAAAATTTCAAGAAATATGAAGTTGAAGATCAAAAAATTTTGGTACGAATGCCTAAGAGAGAGGCCATTATAGGAGAAGCATATGACAATAAAGAAAAGACCAAAAAGATTGTAGTGGCCATTGAAGAGAATGAAGAGAGATGTACATACATAGGAGATGACCTAAGTGCAAAAGAAGAAGTAGAGCTTGTAGCTCTATTAAGGGAATATAGGGACGTGTTTGCATGGCACTATAGAGACTTGAAGGGAGTAGATCTAAGAATTCACTCTCATACTATCCCCATGACCTCTGATGCCAAGCCCACCAAACAGAAGCCCTACACATATAATGACACATATGCAGCTAAAATCAAAGAAGAAATTGATAGGTTGATTGAAGCTTGATTTATCTATGAGATTGAGCATACTGAATGGGTGTCCCCCATTGTAGTGGTGCCCAAGAAGAACGAAAAATTGTGTGTGTATTAACCTTAAAAAAGTTAATGCTGCTACGATTCGAGATAGTTATCCGCTTCCAATCACCGAACATTTATTGGAGCATGTTGCAGGCAAGGAAGTTTATAACTTCCTTGATGGATTTTCAGGCTACAACCAAGTAGCCATTGCCCCAGAAGATCAACACAAAACAGCTTTCGCCACAGAGTGGAGAATCTTTGAATTCTACATGATGCCATTTGGGCTCACCAATGCACTTGCAAGATTCCAAAGACCCAAAAAGTTTAAGTTTTTCACTGATCATCAAGCTTTACTCTATTTGGTCAATAAACCTTGTAATACGGGACACTTAGTAAGATGGTTCCTCTTACTAATGGAATATGACTTCGAAGTTGTGGTTAGGAAAGGTGGAACCCACCTCAGGGCTGATCATCTTTCTCGAATCACTTCAGGAGAGTCCCCGCAAGGAGTGTCTGATGAATTGCCCGATGCTTATCTGTTCAATTTAGAAGTTGTTCCTAAATGGGCAAATAAGCTGGTACCAGTCCTAACCTTTGGTCCTGCAAATAAGAACGTAAAAACAAAGAAAGAAGAAATTGTAAGATCACAAAAATATCAAATATTGGTAGGCAACATGTACAAACAAGGTACAAAGGGTGTATTAGCTTGTTGTGTTGAGGAATGAACATAGCAGTTGGTTGCAACAAGCCCATGAAGGATTTCTAGGAAATCACTATTCTAAACAATGAACATTGCAGAATCTAAAATGTTTAGGAGTGTATTGGCCTAGCATGGATAGAGAAATACAGGAATGGATCAAGAATTGTCTAGTGTATTGGCCTAGCATGGATAGAGAAATACAGGAATGGATCAAGAATTGTCTAGTGTGTTAGGAGAGACCCCCAGTGGAGCATGCCACCTTGTATCACGTGTCATTAATTCCAGATTGGAGTGCTCCATTGGCAGAATTCATGAGATCGAGAACTTTACCCAAGGAGGCTAGTCTAGCAAGGAAACAAAGTTTGGAACAAGAGGCTCAAGACTATGCATTAGTAGGAGACAACCTATATCGAAGAGGAAAAGATGGTTATCTAAGATTGTGCATTCATGAATCAGACTACTTGAAAGTCTTAGAAACTGCACACAGTGGTGTTGCTGGAGGACACTTCGGTCCTGATCGAGTTATTAAGACTATTCTATTCTCAGGACTTTGGTGACCCACTCTTCATATAAATGCACATACTTATGTGAAGAAATGTGACACATGCCAACGTGCACAATATCCGATAAGGAAAGATGAGATGCCTTTGAGACCAATGATGGGAAGCTGTGCATTCTCAAAGTGGGGTATAGACTTTTTTGGTCCCATCAATCCCCCAGCTAGGAACTCCCATGCGGAATACATTATTGTAGCCACTGATTACCTTACCAAGTGGGTGGAAGTGAAAGCCACAACAAAGAATGATGCTCAAACAATGGCTAAGTTCTTATTCGAGAACGTGTTCACTAGATATGGGTTACCAATAGAATTAGTAATTGATAGAGGTACACGCTTCTTGAATGAGGTCATTGAAAATCTCCTTCAAGAATTCATGGTGATACATAAGAAGTCTGCCCCTTATCATCCACAAGCCAACGGAAAAGCCGAGAGCACGAATAAGATCCTATGTAATGTATTGACAAAACTCGTAAATAGTAAACACTCTAATTGGGACACACAACTTCATCATGCTGTTTGGGCATACCGAGTTGCCTACAAAACAGCTATATCAAGAACCTCTTACAGAGGATATGCTAATGAGACTGAACACTGCTAAGAAGCAAAAAGAAGAAGAGTTGAGGGTTAGAGAAGAAGCACAAGCCGAGGCGAGAGAGCACATAAGGAGAAATAAGTCAAGGTGACTAGGCCTAGATGTCAACCCAAGAGCCCCGAAATATCACATGGACATGTGCCAAAAATCAGGCATAATTACTTCTCGCATAATCAATCGACGCCCCTTTGTGACCATAGAGGTAGGACAAGGAAAGAGTGTAAGGACTAGGAGAGCATTGGTTGACTCAGGTGCAGCAACTAGTGTAGTTAGACTTTCATACTGCCAAGACCTGCAATTGGACATTAAGCCCATAGAAGCATATCTCATAGGATTGGGAGGTGTGGAAACCCCTTGTTTGGGTGAGGTGGAACTTCCCATCTACCTTCAAGATGTTCCAATGAAAGTCAAAGTGCTAGTGTGTCATGATGAAGACCTTACAGAGCCACTTGTCTTGGGTCAAGATTGGATTTATGACCATGCAATCAACTTGAACCTAAGAAGTCAACTTCTTTAAGTTTGGGTAGAGGAACAATGCATCACATTAGAATTAGAGAATTACATGCTCACAAATCCAGATGTCACAAGTTCTCTAGTTCTTCTAGGGCTAATCTTAGCAAAAAAGATGTTGCATGTGTCAAAAGCTCTATATTCCAGAAGAACTCAATCATGGAAGAACTGGCTCAAAGACAAGCAGACTCCTCTCATGCAAGGACTAATGCCGCAAGCACAACTCAACCACAAGGGAAAGCAAAATAGTACAAGACAACGACTATATCAAATAGACAAAGAGATTTCAAGAAGAAAGTAGTTTCAGGCATGAAACAAATATGGGTATGAAAAGGAGAGCAACCAGCAGCCTTGCCAACACAATTTCCACTCAGGCCAGCCAACCATGCAAAGACAAGAAACAAACAACCAGGACCACCTCAACCAAAAGATCTCTGGCAAATGTGGGTGCCTAAGAAATTAGCTGCAGCTCAACAAGGGTGATTGCAGATGTGGGTACCCAAGAAGCTCTTACATACAAAACGGCCTATGCTCCCCACCATGTACAAGGTCTCAACAAAGAAGCCAAGGAGAGAAAAGGGTAAGAACAGAGCACAAAGACCAAGAGAAGATAAACTCAACCCTTCGGCTAAAGTAAGAAGACAATCATCAAGGATATGGGTTTGGAAGCCTAAGGTACCAATAACATCCACAGAACCAAAGAGCGAACCATGCAGGATACAAAATTTCAGAACCCATCTCAAGATGAAGAGACCAGAGGTGATCTCTATAGAGCCAAATACTATTATGAAATGGATCCCTATAAGGAGGATTACATCATTGCAGGAATCAATCGACACCTCCAAAAAAAAAGCCTTGACCAGCAACAGTCATGTGCCTTTGGCATAACCTTGTCTTTTGCACCATTCAGGTCATGCATTTCCAAAGTATGCATTAGTATAGGGCCACATTACACGGCCGTGCATAGACACAATTGAGAAATCCCAGGCACATGAGACACATTCGGCATATGTAGTACATTTTATTGATACTAACCACATTCTTCTTGTTTTGTAATTGTTCCAAAAAAAAAGAGGAAAAAAGAAGGAACAGGTCCATGCGCTCGATGACACTCATCGGTGAACCATCAGAACGGACATCCATCCACAAGAAAGACAAGCCAATGGTCAATCACCATGATGCAAGTACAACATAAAGAGATGAAGATCGACGAACCTTTCACCATGGTAAGAATTGTATGCTTCAATGATGCTATAACCATGATCGATTAAGAAACCTCTTCATCAGCGTCCCTTTAGCACTGAGCTCAAGACTCAACTTCTTGCACCATAATTCTTCCAATGCATTTTCCAAGTATGCATGCATAGGGCTACATTACAAGGCCGTGCAAAAGGCACCTATTTTTTCCAACCCATGCACTAATGCACTTAACCATCAATCATTATGGGTCACAAGTACTTGGCCTCATACTATGAAATTCATGTTTCAAAAATTCAAGGATATCCTGGGTACAACGTCAGTACCCAGGAAGCAATCCACGGTAGATAGCTGCTCAAGATCAAAATCGACAACCTCTTTTGAGCAACCAACAACCTTTGAAAGCCAAGAAGTATACCCTCCAGCTCAAATCCAAGGAAGTACATACATTGGGCACAACTCTTGAATAGGCTCGTAGTGGAAAACTGAAGAACCCGAACATTGGGAAGATGGACCGCTCCTGTTGATACATGAAGGACACTACGTCTCAACAAACTACATGGGACAACCACTACAACAAGGGTCTGTCGGGGACGAGAGACTCAAGAGGGGGGGGTGTTGAAGCTCAAGGTCAAGGACAAAGCATGGAAGCGCATCAAGGAAGTGGACACACAAGAAGAAGGAGCAAGTAGGGAGCTCCAAGAAGCACTTGTCAAATTATCAGAAGAAATCCCTACAAAAATAGTGATTTCTATCACTAAAAACCATTTTAAATACCATTTCACATTTTTGCAACTCCATTTTGTTCAAGCCGAGGAGTCCTTGAGCTTGAGGAGTATTAGAACTATCATCCTACCAATTTTCATAATTTTTAGACTCCGTTTGAGCCCCCAAATAAGCCCTGGAACCTAATTTTTAACTAGGCCGGACACTAGGTCTGGACAGGGCCAAAACCACTCAAAAAACTATAAAAAGGGCTGGAGAGCTCATTGTTGGGGTTAGCTTGTTGTAGATTTCAGCTTGGTAAGAGATTTCTTTTGTAATCGAAGCTTTCCATTGTTCCACTCTTTGCTCTTACATTGTGTGCGTGTGTGTGTATGTGTGTGCATGCTTGTGTGCTTTCACTCAGGCACTTGTGCCATCACTTGCTCACGGTCTCCATACCAGTCCTCACGTCTCCACGGATTGACATTTATGAGGTGGAGCTCCTCACATTGGTACTTGCCATTGTGCTAGAGTGACACCCTACCTTTGTAATAATTCACTCACGAATAAACTCTATATAAATTCACCCACACTAACCCACTATCATTTGTTATGCAAGACTCATCAAAAGCAATGTATGCATTATCTAAAGCATGTAGGTGTCTAGTGACTTGCATTAGTTTTTGAAAATCATTAAATAGACCACTTCATGACACTCGACTACACGGGTTACACATCGGTTATGGAAAGGGATTGCAGTCTTACTTAACTGGGATCAAGATTAATGTCCATACTAATGTGTTATCCTTTTGTAGCAGATCATCTATGCACTCCTTTTGAATCATCATGCAAGTAGAAGGACCTTCTGTAGCTGGCCGGAGCATGCCTATGGTCAATTTTGGCAATCTATTAGCTGAGTCTTATCCTACCTCACAACCTCCGAAGTTTCAAGGATTCCGAGGACCAATGCCCATAGATGATCCTCCTATGGGATACACTGAAAAAGTTCATAGCAATTCTCATTGGTTCCAAGGTTTAGTAGGACCCTTAGTAGATGCAAAATTTATCTTTGATGCCATGCTGAGTTTTGACAATATCAAGTGGAGCAGGTATCAATTTTTCTCTAGAGAATTTGAAGAGATCCAAAATTCTGAAGAGTTAAAGCACATTTGGGCTAGAGCTAGTTTTATCAAATATTTCAGTGATCCATTGCCCAAACCTGACTTCTACCAATGCTTCTACTTGGTGACTACACTTCAAGCCACCGAGAACAAGGATTTTCCCACAACATTCATTCTTCCATCTTTGGTAAATGACCCCCCTTACAAGAAGTTTTATCTTTCAAAAGATCTCATTCGAGTAGCGATTAAGATCCATGGGACTCACATGCTGATGGAGCGTGAAAGGCTTATTCCAGAGCCCATGAAGCATGGTGATATTTTGAAGTGGGCAAATATTTCAGCAATTACTCATGAACTCTTTAAGCCGTTGCACATATGTATGCAACATTTTGCATTTCCAGCCTAGGATCACTTTACCATCCCTCAAAAACGTATTTGGTTTGGATTATATCTTGCATGCATCGGGCCCCAAACCATAGATTTGGCTAGTTGGATTATTGATCAGTTGTATTTAGCTCAGCAATGATGGGAGCGCAAACACCTCATCCATGGCTATTGCACCCTTACTAGAATTGTCTACATGTGTTTGGCATATGATTTGTCCATAGAACACGTGGTGACCAGTGAAGAATTACAAGCATTCAAAGGAACCACCAAGAAGGTTAGAAAAGCTAGCAAAGGATGAGTAGTCAAGTGCATGCAAGGCTCTATCCCATGATTGCAAAATTTTAGAGTCCCCATCACCTCAGTCGTCTCCACAACAGTCTCCAACGGAACCTCCCACACCTATACATCCTATCCATATATGCCTTTCACTACCTGTTATCACAGAAGGTACTACTAGTGTGGTGACTTCTCAAGCAACCACCATTCAAGAACCTACCATTACAACAAGAGCACTTCCCACCACCATTGGTATGGAAGCCTTCACCTTTCCTATACCTAACTTGGAGGTAGAACCAACAAACACCACCTTTGATTTTGAAATGCATGATGCTTTCTCCAGTGAATTCCAATTTTCAGAAGGTCAATTGTTCTCACAAGAGTATGAACGACCAAGTTACCCGACCCCACCCCTTGATCAACCACAAGAGCAAGTGGTCTCAAGCTCAAAAGACGAGAGAATAGAAACCGATAATGAGGACGGTGATGATGAAGCTAGTCAGGATAGCCATGATTTTCAAGAGGACATGTAGAGTGACGAACAAGAGCAACAAATCAAAGCTCAAGGGGACACAAGTACCCATGAAGATGACACGTTCAAAGTTGCCACCTACACTTTGGCAATTCAGAAATTATATCGCACTATGCATGCAGTCTGGGCACACAGACAACTATCCGAAGTAGAAAATCAAGCAATTCTCGAACAAGAACTCGCTACTAGAGGTTTCAAAGAAGCATTCATTCAAGGCTTTAGGGAATTAGTCAAATCACTCGAAACCAATGAAGCACTATGTTATTTGCAGAGGAAAACACTACCAAAGTTTGACCCTTGATGCATCCGTTTACTCTCCAAGCCAAGTTAGTATATTCGCGTACCAATAGATACCCAATCTTCATACCATGCCAAGGAGGCTCGTCTCATCCCGAAAACCACGACAGAAGCCCAACTTGAAGAAGCGACCATAGTCATCGACTCCCCACCTCATCCTTCCACTATGACTCCCACTACCATCACGAAGTACCCCCCACCCCACATGCTTCTCTTTCATCTCTTGTCCATCTTGTTTCCCCCGTACACTCCACCTCACCTAGATTGTCCACATTTATTGCAAGTATTATAGCCAAAGCCCTCGTTGCCTCAACCCCCCAAACTCTTCTCACACCCATTCCACCTAACCTTCCCCCTATAGCTCCCACCATTCAACCCAATCCATTTCTAACTCCATCCTTTCCTTCTTTTCCTATCCCTCCATGGCCTATATTCCCATTTCCCCCTCCAATGACCTTCTCACCCATCTCACATCCCCACCCAACTATCTTTCCTTTATCCTCCCCTCTCCACTAAGCAATATGCAAAACCCAATCTGTAATGTATTCATCCACCTTTGTAAATCCCGTATTCACACCCACTCATGCACCCACTATCACACCACTCTTCACAGTCACTGCACTCGACACCACATCCAGTGACATGGACATTTCACCACCCATCGCACCACCACTCACCTCACCTATTTTACCACCCCATTTAGGCACATCACACTTCTTCACGGTCACCACTGCATCCACCTTCCCACCCCCCTTTCCCCTTCCCCTTGCATCAACACCCACACCAACAACAGCTTCACTCACCACACCATTACTATTGTCACCCACGATCGACACGGCTTTTCGCCAGATGTTTTCTTGCATGACACAAGTTAGCGATGAATTTGAATCTCTTGGGAGCAGCTACCAAGCACTACACAAAACAACTTCAAAGTTACAGTGCAATTAAACTCTTTAACAATCGAGAACGCCTCACTTAATGCGCGATATCAAGAGCTATACGAGGCCTACCATTCCCTTGAGCTAGAAAGCGAACAGAAGACGAAGGAAGCCATTACTGATATTGACAACCTATTAAGGGCTCAAACAATAAAAAATGCTACCCTCACTCGAAATATGGGATTGTTAAGATGACATCTCGCAATGGCTTTGGAAGAGAACCAACGACTACAAGAATAGAACAAAGAAAATTTCGAAGCAGCTTTGGATCGACTGGATGAACCCCTGAGTCCCAGACAATTTAAAGCAATACCATCTCAATCTATGCAGATATTATTAGAAGAGCATGCATGACTCTTAGAGAATTATGACAATATGAATGAAGCATATTAGAAGCTCCAAGATGACCATAATTTGGTACTATTGCGAACACCTATGCAACAACCACCACCAGTTCATGAAGTCACCTCTCCAGAGATTATAGAGGAACTCAATACTTTATGCACTCAGGTACTTACTCTTCAAGCATAGATTTCTGCTTACTTCAAGCCTCCTAGGCCAGATTCCCCACTTGAACTTTCGGTTGATGAAGAAATTGTGTCTATCCCAATGGAGGAAACTTATGAAGAGGCATATGAACCACAACACATCCCAGGCCGATGTGTAATGGCCGAAGGCCAAGACACTTTTGAACTCCCTACACTCACATGGATGAAGTCAGTAGAAGAACTTGGAAAGACCCATTCAGCACGGGTCGAGGCCCAATTACATGCCATGGCTATGATTGAGGAACACATATTACAATCACCTTAATTTTCTCACTTGGCCCCTTGAAGGTATATCTCAGGCCATGAGCTTCAATACAAATTGTACTTCATGCTCATGGCAGAATATCAATTGGCAATTGAAAAGGAGACGGGTAAGAAACCATCCCATGCCACTCAGTTTGAGCCTGACGACCTACCATTAGAAGCACAAAATGGTGAAATCTTTCAACCAACTTGGCATCAAGAGTTGCTACAAAAATATTCAGAGATGATGCACACATGGGTCAAGTCGCCCTTGCATTTGAAGTACAACCCATGTTGGGGACCTATGCCAAGATGCCCCTCCTAGAAGGCATTCACAATCAAAGTTCATAATAATAAGTAGTGCTAGGATTGGCTTAATTATCCTTACTTTACTCCACCCTGTGGACCCCCCACTGTCGGATATATGATGGCCACCATTCACCACTGGCTCCCTCACTTACACCACATGGATGATGTTGCAACACATATGACTGTCAAAATATTCAATATGATGTAGACTTTATTTAAGATCTTCCATCGCATCAAAGCATCACATGTTAACAACCCATGATTTGAGCTTGGTAACCAAGACTTAGCATATGATATGAGCACTACGCCATCGCTCTAGGTGTGTTATGCTTGGCATTGCCAAATCAAGTACTTACCTGCTTGTTATAAGACGACATTTGAAGAGATGTTTACCACTAGCTTTTGGGAGTACCACTCCAAGGTTTTTATAAGCAGGCCCACACATCTACTTCAATTATTTGCCTACCGATGAACCTCAACCCATAGACTAGGAAAAACTTGAAGCCGATCTTGCACGAGGTATTCACATGGCGGAGCACACCCTCGCAAGGTTCTGTCGAGGACGACAGAGGCGAGAGGGAGGGGGTGTTGGCAGTAGCCAAAGGCACAGACGACAAGGAAGCATGTGAAGGAAAACTACAAAGAAGTGGGGAGCCAGGCATTTTATTTTTTCCAAAGAAACATGTTTTATATTCCTTTCTCAAAACTCCGAACAATGATTTTCATCACTCTTGTATCATATGTATCATAGAAACACCCACTTTTTTAATTACTAGCTCCATTTTGTGCAAGCCGAGGAGTCCTCAAGCTTGATGAGCTTAGGTAGATTAAGCATACCAATTTTGGCAAGTATTATAGCCAAAGCCCTCGTTGCCTCAACCCCCCAAACTCTTCTCACACCCATTCCACCTAACCTTCCCCCTATAGCTCCCACCATTCAACCCAATCCATTTCTAACTCCATCCTTTCCTTCTTTTCCTATCCCTCCATGGCCTATATTCCCATTTCCCCCTCCAATGACCTTCTCACCCATCTCACATCCCCACCCAACTATCTTTCCTTTATCCTCCCCTCTCCACTAAGCAATATGCAAAACCCAATCTGTAATGTATTCATCCACCTTTGTAAATCCCGTATTCACACCCACTCATGCACCCACTATCACACCACTCTTCACAGTCACTGCACTCGACACCACATCCAGTGACATGGACATTTCACCACCCATCGCACCACCACTCACCTCACCTATTTTACCACCCCATTTAGGCACATCACACTTCTTCACGGTCACCACTGCATCCACCTTCCCACCCCCCTTTCCCCTTCCCCTTGCATCAACACCCACACCAACAACAGCTTCACTCACCACACCATTACTATTGTCACCCACGATCGACACGGCTTTTCGCCAGATGTTTTCTTGCATGACACAAGTTAGCGATGAATTTGAATCTCTTGGGAGCAGCTACCAAGCACTACACAAAACAACTTCAAAGTTACAGTGCAATTAAACTCTTTAACAATCGAGAACGCCTCACTTAATGCGCGATATCAAGAGCTATACGAGGCCTACCATTCCCTTGAGCTAGAAAGCGAACAGAAGACGAAGGAAGCCATTACTGATATTGACAACCTATTAAGGGCTCAAACAATAAAAAATGCTACCCTCACTCGAAATATGGGATTGTTAAGATGACATCTCGCAATGGCTTTGGAAGAGAACCAACGACTACAAGAATAGAACAAAGAAAATTTCGAAGCAGCTTTGGATCGACTGGATGAACCCCTGAGTCCCAGACAATTTAAAGCAATACCATCTCAATCTATGCAGATATTATTAGAAGAGCATGCATGACTCTTAGAGAATTATGACAATATGAATGAAGCATATTAGAAGCTCCAAGATGACCATAATTTGGTACTATTGCGAACACCTATGCAACAACCACCACCAGTTCATGAAGTCACCTCTCCAGAGATTATAGAGGAACTCAATACTTTATGCACTCAGGTACTTACTCTTCAAGCATAGATTTCTGCTTACTTCAAGCCTCCTAGGCCAGATTCCCCACTTGAACTTTCGGTTGATGAAGAAATTGTGTCTATCCCAATGGAGGAAACTTATGAAGAGGCATATGAACCACAACACATCCCAGGCCGATGTGTAATGGCCGAAGGCCAAGACACTTTTGAACTCCCTACACTCACATGGATGAAGTCAGTAGAAGAACTTGGAAAGACCCATTCAGCACGGGTCGAGGCCCAATTACATGCCATGGCTATGATTGAGGAACACATATTACAATCACCTTAATTTTCTCACTTGGCCCCTTGAAGGTATATCTCAGGCCATGAGCTTCAATACAAATTGTACTTCATGCTCATGGCAGAATATCAATTGGCAATTGAAAAGGAGACGGGTAAGAAACCATCCCATGCCACTCAGTTTGAGCCTGACGACCTACCATTAGAAGCACAAAATGGTGAAATCTTTCAACCAACTTGGCATCAAGAGTTGCTACAAAAATATTCAGAGATGATGCACACATGGGTCAAGTCGCCCTTGCATTTGAAGTACAACCCATGTTGGGGACCTATGCCAAGATGCCCCTCCTAGAAGGCATTCACAATCAAAGTTCATAATAATAAGTAGTGCTAGGATTGGCTTAATTATCCTTACTTTACTCCACCCTGTGGACCCCCCACTGTCGGATATATGATGGCCACCATTCACCACTGGCTCCCTCACTTACACCACATGGATGATGTTGCAACACATATGACTGTCAAAATATTCAATATGATGTAGACTTTATTTAAGATCTTCCATCGCATCAAAGCATCACATGTTAACAACCCATGATTTGAGCTTGGTAACCAAGACTTAGCATATGATATGAGCACTACGCCATCGCTCTAGGTGTGTTATGCTTGGCATTGCCAAATCAAGTACTTACCTGCTTGTTATAAGACGACATTTGAAGAGATGTTTACCACTAGCTTTTGGGAGTACCACTCCAAGGTTTTTATAAGCAGGCCCACACATCTACTTCAATTATTTGCCTACTTCAATTAAAAACCTCCACACACTATCAACTTTCACCTCCCGATGAACCTCAACCCATAGACTAGGAAAAACTTGAAGCCGATCTTGCACGAGGTATTCACATGGCGGAGCACACCCTCGCAAGGTTCTGTCGAGGACGACAGAGGCGAGAGGGAGGGGGTGTTGGCAGTAGCCAAAGGCACAGACGACAAGGAAGCATGTGAAGGAAAACTACAAAGAAGTGGGGAGCCAGGCATTTTATTTTTTCCAAAGAAACATGTTTTATATTCCTTTCTCAAAACTCCGAACAATGATTTTCATCACTCTTGTATCATATGTATCATAGAAACACCCACTTTTTTAATTACTAGCTCCATTTTGTGCAAGCCGAGGAGTCCTCAAGCTTGATGAGCTTAGGTAGATTAAGCATACCAATTTTGGCTATTTTTAGATCTCGTTTAGACCCTCAAATAGTGTTTAGAACCTATTTTTTAACTATGCCAGACATTAGATGTGAAACTGGTCAAAGCTAGTCAAAAAACTATAAGTAGAGCTAGAGAGCTCATTTTTGAGGTTAGATAGTGTTAGCTAGTGTTGGTTAGTGTGAGCTTTGAGCTATTTTGAGCTTGTAATAATGATCTTGAGAAATAGAGTCTATTTCCTATCTTCCATTGTGTCTTGCTTGTTTCTTACATGTGTGTGTATGTGTGTGTGCATCTCCATGCATCTCACCTTCACTCTCACTACATCTCATGTTCACAATCTTCATATCACTCCTATCTCTTCCCCGGAATGACATTAAGGAGGTGGAGCTTCTTAACATGGTGTTCACCATCGTAGTAGAGCAGCACATACACATACACACACATACACATACACATACACATACACACACACATACACAAACACATACACATACACATACACATACACATACACATACACATACACATACACATACACATACACATACACATACACATACACATACACATACACATACACATACACATACACATACACATACACATACACATACACATACACATACACATACACATACACATACACATACACATACACATACACATACACATACACATACACATACACATACACATACACATACACATACACATACACATACACATACACATACACATACACATACACATACACATACACATACACATACACATACACATACACATACACATACACATACACATACACATACACATACACATACACATACACATACACATACACATACACATACACATACACATACACATACACATACACATACACATACACATACACATACACATACACATACACATACACATACACATACACATACACATACACATACACATACACATACACATACACATACACATACACATACACATACACATACACATACACATACACATACACATACACACACACATACACATACACATACACATACACATACACATACACATACACATACACATACACATACACATACACATACACATACACATACACATACACATACACATACACATACACATACACATACACATACACATACACATACACATACACATACACATACACATACACATACACATACACATACACATACACATACACATACACATACACATACACATACACATACACATACACATACACATACACATACACATACACATACACATACACATACACATACACATACACATACACATACACATACACATACACATACACATACACATACACATACACATACACATACACATACACATACACATACACATACACATACACATACACATACACATACACATACACATACACATACACATACACATACACATACACATACACATACACATACACATACACATACACATACACATACACATACACATACACATACACATACACATACACACACATACACATACACATACACATACACATACACATACACATACACATACACATACACATACACATACACATACACATACACATACACATACACATACACATACACATACACATACACATACACATACACATACACATATGCATACTCATATGCATACACATGCACATACACATACACATACACATACACATACACATACACATACACATACACATACACATACACATACACATACACATACACATACACATACACATACACATACACATACACATACACATACACATACACATACACATACACATACACATACACATACACATACACACACATACACATACACATACACATACACAGACACATACACATACACATACACATACACATACACATACACATACACATACACATACACATACACATACACATACACATACACATACACATACACATACACATACACATACACATACACATACACATACACATACACATACACATACACATACACATACACATACACATACACATACACATACACATATTCAAATCTCCTCAAGAACCCACCAAAAAGTGAACCTACATTCATTGATGGGTGGTTAGCTAGATTCTAGGAAAAGTAAAAGTTCTATATAAGCATAATTTTGCCTTTGGTTCTTGAGTTGTATAAGTTCCACAAGTTTCTCAATTAGTTTAGTGATGTAAAAAACCTCAGCAAGCAACCTCTTTGATTTCTTTTCTCAGTTTCTCATAATTTTTCTCCTCTCTATCTAGATGTGTAGTCAGGCACTCACAATTTTGTTTGTATGGAATGTGAGAGCATTGTTTGCTCTCGTATTGTAATCATTTTTTTTAATTTCAAGCTGCGTTAAGTCTTTCATAAAGTTCCCCAAAGTTTATGAAAGTTTCAAGTTTTTCTACTAAGTGAGTTGTGTGAATTTTCCAAGTTTCTAAACCTACACCTCTGCACATAGGCAAAGAGTGTTGTAGAGAGAACATGTCTTGAAGTTGATTGTTATAGTTGAAACATTCACTTGGATTGATTGAAAGAGTTTTGGATAGCTCTTAGGGTCTAAATTTAGTTTGTAAATATTTAGTTTGAGTCTTTGTACAAATATCGAGAAATAGAGAGAACCGTGAGCATATATCACTATGTGTGGGCCTAGTGGAGGACTTCCATCTTCCATAGCTACATTGAGGTGTTAGAGTCTTCTGCCATCAACATACACATACACATGTACATCCACATCTAGATCCACATGGACATCCTCATCCACATCCACATATGCATCTAGATCCATGTCCACATCCAAATCCACATGCACAGTGACATCCACATGCACAGTGACATCCACATGCACGTGCACATGCACATGCACATGCACGTGCACATGCACATGCACATGCACATGCACGTGCACATGTACATGCACATGCACATGTACAATGCACATGCACATGCACATACACATGCACATGCACATGCACATGCACATACACATGCACATGCACATACACATATAACTAAGACATCGACTAAGGCATAAACCTTTGCATATCTTTTCATCCAAGTCACCAAAGTCACTTTTGGTGCCGTTTGATGCATGGGAAGGAGGACCTCAACAATCAAGGAGGATGGAGGTTTTGGATGCTTCAGGAGAGGTCACCCATCCCAGTACCGTTCTCCATGGAGCTTGCTTTACTAAAAATCTGTTTCCAATAAGATACACTCGTAGGGTGTTTGAGAAGGGGAAAAGACTGTTATACGGCCGCCGAAAAAGGACAAATGTACTAGGACAGGCGGCTTAAATGTAAAGGAACCTTTCGGGAAATGTGCAGGTAACTAAAGATTCACGCACCCTTGTAAAAAAATCTTCTATATAAGGCAATGAGAAAAGAGTGGCCGAGAGCCCGTTTTTTTTTGGAATTGTAAGCGTACTGTTTGGAGTGTGTATGTTTTGGGGAAGATTAACCCTACCCTGTTCTGTTTTGTTCTGTGCTCCGTCTAGTCGTTATACGCATTGTAGTGCAGAGTTACGAATTGATAATCCTGTATACGAATCTGTTCGGTAATGGTTGAGCGCGTCTCTGAGTGTTATTAAATTGCAGTATATTGATTGTCAGTCTTTCTGCTAAACAAGTGAATGTGAAAAAGTGACCCCGAACTGTTTGTGCATTAACATTTTCTGTAAGTGACCAAGTGTGATACAGTAGTCTGCGTTCACTGTTGATTCCGATCACAGGCAGACTAGTATCTGTGATGGTCAGGGTGCTAATAGGCAATATTGTGTCTGTGACTAGTTAGTTGGTGTTAGGAGATCTGCTGCCCGGGTTTGGCATACAGTGAGTTTACATAACTTCAGGGTATAGATGTCTGTTTGGTATACCTGTCTGTTTTGAAGAAGTGCGTATTAGGTGACCTTTGTTACTGAAGTATATTATCCTATTGGATACAAATAATCGGACTACTGCTCAGATAGCTACAACAGGATCAGTTCTGAAGTTCTAAGTCCAGTACATCGAACAGTTTTTAGTTGTTCAGAGTTGGGTACTGAGCTAAGACACGAGAGAGCATTTATGATTGTGTAATGAATTGGGAAAATAGTACAGGGCCTCTGTCTAATAGACCCCTACCACTCCCAAGGACCCACGTGGCTAAGAGTTAATTTACTTTTAATCATCACGATAGTAGTCATCTGTATACGGAAAGGTAGATAGTCTGGGACTCCCAACCTCCTAAAGTATTGGAGTCCGAAATCAGAGACTGTAGCCTTTTACGGCTAACATTTGGCGCCGTCTGTGGGAATGTGGCATCTGATTGCCAGTCATTTGTGGGAATGTGGCATCTGATTGCCAGTCATTTGTGGGAATGTGGCATCTGCTTGCCAGTCATTTGTGGGAAGGTGGCATCTGATTGCCAGTCATTTGTGGGAAGGTGGCATTAGAGTGCCAGCTGTTTGTCAGAAGCAAACATTCAGTTAACATTCGATTAACTAGTAGTAGCAACAGACCCAGATTGTTGCAAACTGCTCAGATAGTGTTACTGCGCAATGATACATGCCGGTTACTCGGTCTGGCGAAACATATCCTAATAACCGTAAGGCTGAAGCACGTAAAGCGCTAAAGACAGCCTTGAGAGAAGAAGGCATAACCCAATCTGACCCAGTGGTCAAGCAAATTGAGAACGTTACGATTGATTCCGGTCATATTCCGGTGGAACGATCAACGCCTTTGGTACATTCTGGTGCTACTTCGACCCAACCTATCGAAGATATAGTAATTTCAGAATCTACCAAGACGCCATTAGAAACCAGTCTAGCAATTTTGAATAAAGACTCAGAGTTATATACGATCAGAAACACTCTAGGAAAAGAGATCGGTAAAAGCGGAAAAACACTGCATTCTGGCACGATTTTGGTTCATTTCGGTGATATTCCGGTGATAGAATCACCAACTGTAGGCCAAGGCTTTGCATTTTTTGCGGACTCCTCAACCCAACCAGCGTGCTTGGAAGAAAGATTTCGGATATTGGATATCCAGAAGGAAGGAAAACTCTTCGAAGCAGAAGTCCGACGCATTCTAAGTAAAAATAGCACACCGGAAGGCACGCCATCCGGCGATACAAGTTCCGATAGTTCAATCAATCAACCTCAAGATACAGAAGGAAGGCCTAATACACTCACAATGAACGGACAACAATAGCAACAACAGTTATGTCAACCAAGGCCGCCTCCAACAGGAGTAACATACACGAAATTCGGTGGATTCCCAAGAGATGATCCGGATGCTCACGTACGCACTTTCGAGATAAGTTATGTAGTTCTTAACCATCCACCGGATCAGGCGTATAAGGCCATCGTTTTTCAATCCACACTGGTTAATGAAGCAGCTAGATGGCTTATGGAATACGATATTAATCATTTCGGTACCTATGACGCAGTACGAGACGCCTTTCTGCAACGATTCAGGCTAAAGAAGAATCCCGCCAAAATCTTTGATTATTTACAGAACAACCGACAGAAGGCAAATCAGACTGTCCAGGAGTATGCTACACTCTTTAGAACACACTTACGGCAGATACCACAGGCCCACGCTAACTTACCTGATGATGTCATCACTCAGTGGTTCATCAATGGCTTAACCCCACAACTGAAACAGATCATGATCATAAGATGTGTCGGAGCTATGACACTGGATGCAGTCATTGCCATGGCTCTGCAACTGGAATCCAAGCTCGGTGGATTTACAGAAGATCTGGAGTGGTTAAAAACAAACAAAACTATGACTGAAGACATAACCAGATAAGTATACTGCATCACATGCAAAAATTCAGGTCATACTAGTACCAATTGTGAACTAAATCAAACATTTTGCGCTATCTGCAACACTGTCGGACACACCACTGGAAACTGTGTTTACAATGCCAGAATACAAGGAACAGCAACGGTCAATACAGTTATTCAAGAACATGGCCAGCCAGTGAATCACTACGTGCCTCCGCAATTGAGAAATAATCAACCGCAAGGATATCGGAACTACCGAGGACAGAGGAACAACAATTTTAATGCAAACCGCTGGCAGAACGGAGCACCACCGGAAAATCCTAATCTACCACCACCACGCTGTCATTTTTGCGGCGAATTCGGACACATCAGAAGATTTTGCAAAGATGCAGCTGAGTATGATCAAAGGAAGAAGGAGCGACAAAACCCAATGGCCAACATGGTACAAATCACACCAGTAGAAACACAGACTGCTACAGTCCAGACCCGATCCGGTAAACAACTGCAGTCGGCAGCAGAAATATTCGAACCTGGGATACGAGAACAACATAGGATGTATGACAAGGCTAGTCACTGGACTGCAACAGAACCACCAGTGTTCCCAAAACCTATTCCGGTGACTCAGGCTTCATCAACAAAGGAAGGAACGCAACAAAAGGAAGCAACAGCGGAGCCATCATCAGCAGTAGGCATAACAGCAGATACGTCTGCATCAGCGGAGACCTCAAGTTCAAAGGAGCAGGACAACCAATCTCAACAGGCCTGGGAAATTTTATCCAAGGCATCTATCACCCTGCCTCTAGGCCAACTTCTGGCATTAGTACCTGGGATTCGACAACAGTTCCAACAACAGTTCAGTCCGGTGCCTTCTTGTATTCCGGCAACGGCAGCAGTTCAACCAGAACCTGATACTACTGTCGATCATTCAGCTCCCTTGATTACAGTATGGTATAAGAATCATAAAATTACGCAGGTATTGATTGATGGAGGCTCTGGTGTTAACATTGCAACTGCAGCCGTATGCAAAAGGTTAGGTTGGACCGAAATCGAACCAGTGCAATTTTTTGTCAGAATGGCAGATCAATCTAGAGTCCATCTCGTAGGACTTGTGCGAAATGTACCCATTACTTTACAAGGTACGACCTTCAAAATGAACTTTGTTATACTAGATTTGCCGGAATCCACTTTGGATTACAACCTTCTGTTCGGCCGACCTTGGCTGAAGCATGCGAAGGTAATATAGGACTGGTCTGCACAAGAGCTTACGTTCAAAGACACCAACCGTAGATATGTGGTAAAATTAGATGCTATACAACCTTGCGAACTTCACGCCAGACCATATTTTGCTGAACCAGTCCACATGTTAGACGGACTAACAGATGATGAGGAAGAGGAATTTCTGAAGAGTAACGCTGATTTAATGTCTGTAGGAACTATTGATCTACAGTCCGTTATAGATAACTGGAACACTTCAGTTTGTACAATCGTACCTATCACCGAAAAAGATAAGCATGAAGATACTGCCCCAACACATGACGATGAAATACAATCGCTGTTCAAGTCAACAGACGATACAGAGAAATCGCAATAGTTTTATGTCCCTGAAGACCAGTTGACCACGTACAATCTAGGAGACGAAGATCATCCGCGACCTGTAAAGATAAGGCAAAACTTACAGGAATCATTTAAAGCTGACTTGATTCGACTTCTTCGCGAATTCTCAGACATCTTTGCATGGGATTACAAAGCTATGAAGGGATTAGATCCGCGCATCTATCAGCATAAAGTTATGTTGAAGCCTGAAGCTAAACCGAACAAACAGCCCGGCTACCGGATGAATCCCAATTATGCATCACAGGTAAAAGCCGAACTTGATAGATTATTAAAAGTCAGATTCATCGTACCAATAGAACATGCTGAATGGATTTCACCAATTGTGATCGTGCCAAAGAAAAATAAGCAACTACGAATCTGTGTAGACTACCGGAAATTAAACGCAGCAACAGTACCGGATCCTTTCCCGATCCCCTTTCTGGATACAATGCTTGATAGGGTAGCAGATCATGAGATGTATTCATTCTTAGACGGATACAGTGGTTACAATCAAGTTAGAATGGCCGAAGCGGATATACCAAAAACTGCATTCATTACCAATTGGGGTGTCTTTGCTTGTACGGTAATGTGGTTTGGATTGAGAAACGCACCAAGCACATTTCAAAGATGCATGCAGGAGATTTTTTCTCCTTATCTTAATTCATTTATGCAAGTATATCTCGATGATTTTTCAATTTTCGGTAAGATGATAGCACACCTGTTCCATTTACGATGCTGCTTTCAGAAATGTAGAGAATATAGACTTTGTCTTAACCCAACCAAATCTGTGTTTGCGGTTTCGTGTGGCAAACTACTTGGTCATATTGTATCTGCCCAAGGTATCCAAGTAGACCCAGATAAGATTTCGGCAATTTTAGAAGCCCCAGTACCCGCTACTCCAAAAGAAGTAATGCATTTCATGGGTCAAGTACGGTGGCATGGCAGACACTTACGGTGGCTTGCTCATCTGGCTGTACCACTGAACAAGCTAATCACAAAAACTCCCCGACAGTTCGAATGGACTCAAGAATGCCAGACTACATTTGATCGACTCAAGTATTTATTGACGCAGGTCCCAATCTTACAACCACCAGACTGGGACAATCCATTCCATGTTTTTGTCGACGCTTCAGATATTGCGATTGGCAGTATTCTGATGCAGCAAACACATAAGTGGTTTCGCCCCGTTTATTATGCCAGCAGAAGGCTTGCACCTGCAAAAAAGAACTATTCTACCACCGAAAGAGAATGTCTAGGACTAGTATATTCGGTCAAGAAATTTAGACATTACTTGCTAGGCCGTAAATTCACATTTCATGTAGATCACGCTGCACTTGTCTATCTAGTTCGGCAGCAGCATCTAGGTGGTCGATTAGCGCGATGGGTCTTACTCTTGCAGGAATTTCATTACGAAGTCATTCACCGAGCAGGCAGTTCACATGCCTTAGCAGATTTTTTATCCCGCTTAGATTCCGATGAAGCTCCGGTGGGCATAGATGACACGACACCCGTGATTTATGTATCAGAACCAATTAATGAAGAATCTGCACACCCACCTATCCCATTTTCATATTATGATCAGATCTTGACCTTTCTCACTGATGGTTACCTTCCATCTCAGACTTCTAGAGCAGTATGCAAAAAAATTGCAGTTTTTAGCCGCCGTTTTTGGTTAATTGCTGGAGAATTATATTATGTAGATCACACCGGAATCCTACTTCGATGTATTCCACCGCATGAAGTTAATCAGTGATCACTTTGGCTCACTCGATTCCTTCCGGTGGCCACTTTGCTGCAGATCTCACTCACCGGAAAATTTTGCAGAGTGGTCTCTGGTGGCCAACAATGTACAGAGATATATTACAGTTTGTCAAACAATGTGATACTTGTCAAAGATCGGGTCAGCCTTTACAATGTCATTTTTTTCCTCTATAGCCCATCTTACCAATGGCACCTTTCTAGAAGTGGGGTCTAGATTTTATCGGTCCAATTACACCACCAGCAGTCTTCAGTAACAACCGCTACATACTGACCTGTACAGACTATGCAACCAGATGGGCTGAAGCCTGGGCTTTATGGTCTGCTACAGCTGTTACGGTAGCAAAGTGTTTGCTAACCGATGTCTTTCCACGTTTTGGCTTACCACTAGAGATTGTCTCAGATCAAGGCACTCATTTTGTAAACAATTTAATGAAGGCACTTACACAGTCGTTCCAGGTTACACATAAATTTAGTTCTCCTTATTATCCTCGAGCCAATGGATTGGCCGAAAGTACAAACAAATCTTTGCTGAATATCCTTCGAAAATTGATAATGGAATCACCGAAAAGATGGGATCAACTGCTACCTACAGTGTTATGGGCATACCGGACTACCTACAAGGTAACAACAGGATTGACACCTTTCAAATTAGCTTATGGCTTAGAAGCTATAGCACCAATGGAGATAGTCATACCAAGTTTACGCATAGCAATCACTCAGAAACTTCTACCGGAAGACTCACTGTCAATTCGGTTGGACACACTCAGAGAGTTAGATGAGCACCGATGGCTCAGTTTCTTAACTATGCACGAAGTTCAACTAAGACAGGCAAGGACGCACGATAGAAACCTGAAAACTCCAGTGTTTTCGGTAGGATAGCTTGTACTTTTTTATAATGCAAAGTCAAATAGATCCGCCGGGAAATTCAAATTACGGTGGTTCGGCCCTTACAAAATCTCAGAGCAAATCGGTCCAGCAACTTTTCGGTTGACTACGTTGACCGGAAATCCACTTCCAAAAGCAATCAACGGCTCGAAGCTGCGGCCGTATCGAAGCGCTACTAGTCCACATTAAATCATTCGGCGGTGGACCGCATTTTTTAGCTTTTGTTTTTTACTTTTCATTCTGTTTTTCTCTTTTTTTTATAACCGTGTTTTGTCATAAGCCGCCCCCTTACCAGTCACTCGAGTACGTACGCCTGCATGAAAAACAAGCATCACTCCCGCACTGCACAATGATACCCAACCCCTTTTTCCTCCCCACCGAGTGTTCCTACTTAACTCTGTCGACAATGCCAAACATGCTATTGTGTTGTATGTTAGTATTCTGAGCACTCGTGCATTCTGCATCTGTGTTCATAGTCTGCCTCAGTAAACGCCATGGAAGCGATAGCCAACTATGCTGCCTTTCGCGATGGTATCCCTACCGAGGTAGGTGGATATCTGCGTTGCAGAGGGTTGGCCAACTTCGCTGAGTTGCCTTGGCACTCAGTGGAAGCCCATCCCTTCTTCGCGCAGATCATCACTGCCATTGCTCAGTCCCCCGCCACCGAACGCCAATGGGCCTTCCTCTCGCTCCCTTCGCGAACAGTCATCACCTTCCAAGCCTTCGCTGAAGCCTACCACCTCAACCCGCAAGGCCGTGAAAATGGCCCTAGTATTCCCCCCGCCCGCATGACCGAACTATTCCCCTGCTCTTCATCCAACGAATACGCTATTCTCTGCCGCCCCGAACCCGAACGATCCGCTCTGCAATTCTTAGTCGCCATACTCAACCTTCAGAAGCGCACCTACGGCATCTCACGCCCATTCTATTCCGCTTTAGATTTAGTTGCCCGAGAACCCGTGAACTTCGCCTCGTACTTTTTCCTTAGAATCCATAAAGAGTGTGTAGCTATAGTGAAGCAACTCCAAAAGGGAACCACCCCGCGCTCTCGCCTTCCCCATATCATATCATTCCTCTTCCCAGCCATCCTTGCCGCACAACCACCACCCCAAGGTCCCGAACTGAGGCACGAAGAATCAGTCCAACCACTCGACGACGAGGAAGAAGAAGATGAGGAGATCAACCAGCTCTTCCGCAATAAGAGAATTCGGATCAGCTCTTCAGAAAGCGAAGCACAAGGGTCCGCCGGAAAGGATCAGGACACCCGAAATGAAGAACAAGAAGAGACCTTCCACGACACAGCCACTTCCATCCACAACGGGCTCTCGGCCACTCTTTTCTCATTGCCTTATATAGAAGAGTGGTATTAGAGCAAGTTCAAATCCTTGTGTGTCTCTCACACTTCTACACACATCCAATAGTGGTATTAGAGCAAGTTCAAATCCTTCTCACGTTTCAATTTTTGGCGTTGTGGCACGCACACACTTTTAACCGTGTAAATCAACTTCGAAGCATAGAATAGTGATTTTTAGCAGCCAAGAATCACTTCCACAAATTGCACTAGCATTTTACCATCATTTTGAAGCAATTCATGTAGTTAGAATCACCATCAGAGTGACGGATTGTGAGATAAAATTTCATCATTCATTTCAACTTTCATTCAAGTAAAGATCTTGTCACATTCTTGTTCTTTAGTGAAATGACGGGCAACAATGATATGTTTGGCATCCTTGAATTTTTAGATAAGATTGATGGGACCAACTATCCAATGTGGTCTTACATGTTGAAACATGTTCTTGTTGCAAAAACACTTTGGAACATAGTGGTAGATGTAGATCAGAGACCCACATGTTCTTCTACTTCACAGTCTACCATCACAGATGGAGCTTCTTTTTCAAGTACAATGGCTACTCCTTCTTCACCTACACATAGGTGCAAGGGTAAGCTAGGAAGCCTATAATACCTTTGATCAGACATGGGTTTCCTACTACTACATGTTTGAATGGGTGACCAAGGACTGGTGCAAGGGGTTCAGATGAGGTAGTGTACAATGGATTGGTGATGGAAGAAAAGAGTGTATCCTGGGAAATAGGTGCTATAAAACTAAAAGAAAGGATGGATGTGATGATTTTGATAGTGGTGATGGCAGGTTAAATATGGGGTGGTGAGTTGGGAGGGGTGTGAAAGATGGGTTCTATTGGTTGGGTGGTTATTGTGGTTGTGGTGGTAATGTGTACTTCATGGGTTTTGGATGGGGATTGAGAGTGTTGAGGAAAGATGGGTGAGGTATGTACAAAGGTTTCTGCAATCACATCCATGGTGGAGGTTGATGTTGCTTCATGAGTAGTTGTTGCCTCCTTCTCTAAGACATGTATTCGAATGTTTTTACTTGGCCTTGGCCTAGTATCCATGCACCTTCGGTCCTATCATGGTTGGGGCTTTTGTAACATGGTATATACAACTTCTACTACTCCACAGGTTACTTCTACTACTCCACAGGTTTCTATCATAACTTGGAGGAATTCTATGTAGTAAGGATCGGCTCCCTCTTCTCCTAGGATCTAACTGATAAGTAGTCAGCCAATCAAGAATGAGAGTCATGATGGAGAGTGTTAATCTCCAAAAGAACAAGCTACTTTTGAAGTTAGAGAACCTCTATATCAAGAGTAACTCAAACCATTCACCAATTTTGAGGATTAATGATCAATTATAAAGATTTTGGATAAACTGTGAAGAAGATGATTCTACAAAAAGTCTGCTGCACATATCTCTCTCATTGACTTATCAAATGTGTAAAGTTTTTGATAAAACTTTGCACAAGGTGTTGCCTATAGTTTCTGCACCTTCTTCAAGTTAAATCATTTCAAAAGATTCAGTAGATCTTGAGAAATGAACTTAACAAGTCACCTATGTCTAAAACTACTCTTCTAAGAAGTCGATTCAGACACTTGTAACTTCTAACACTTGGTTCTCTCAATCTAGAACCCGTTTATGCAAATGCTTTTAGCCATAGATAGCTTACCTTCCAACTTAGATTTTGACTCCTCATGCATGCAAAAATTTAACCTGTGCACTGAGAAATGATCAAATCTTTGACCATCGAGATTGCGCCTATTTTAGAAAAACAGTGAACACTTCTTCACATATGAATGTTCCTACTCATAATTCTCACAACCTGTTTTAAATTAGGCTCTCAAACTTTAACCATAGACTTGTTAACTATGGAATTGGATGTCTACAAAAGGATTCTTGAAATGATCGAGCATAGAAGGAGAATGCACAAAAACATCGGGCACAATTTTTCTTCCATTACTAGAAAAATTTACATCTGGATGAGAGAGCTAATCTTCATACTTTTCAAGTTTCTAATCACTCCTAATTCTTCTGAATTCTCGCATTCTATACTCTCATACGTATGGCCCGACATTTTTCCTTTGTATATATATTCAAATATTTTCAACTTTATGACTATACAAAAGTATAAGTAAACTATCTGTGAATTAATGTACATATGTGTACACATCTTCATCTTCTGAATATGCATTTCCTTCAAGCTTCATAACTTGATCTTTTCTTCAGTCCTTGACTTCCAAACCTTCATCAAAACTTCAATTGTTGATTGCCCTACACCAACAGCTCCCCCTCAATCCTCAATTGAGGTTTTATCTATCTTCTTTATGCCTGTCATATCTTTGAATCTCTGTAGCTTTGGTCCGTCCAAGCTCTTGGTTAGCATATCAGCTATCTGATCTTTTGTTGAAGTATGTATTACTTCAATCTCTTTATCCGTCACCTTCTCTCTTAGAAAGTGATACTGAATCTCAATATGTTTAGTCCTGGCATGAAAAACAGGATTAGCAGCTAAATACAATGAACTCATGTTATCTCCATAAATAGTGGGTGTACTCTGAATGATGTCAAAACTCTTCATAAGAGTCTTAAGTCATATCACTTCCTTTGCAGCTTCCACCATACCTTTATACTCTGTTTTTGTAGATGACAAAGCAACTGTGTGTTGCTTCTTTGAACACCATGAAATTAACTTATCTCCCACATAACACAAGTATCCATAAGTTGATCTCCTATCATCAGGATTACCTACCCAATCTGTATCACTATAGATCTTGATGTTTGTATCTAATGTAAAACCATAATACAAACCTTCTTTGAGGTACCCTTAATGTACCTCAACACTCTTTGTCCTGCAATCCAATGTTCTTTCCAAGGACAATGCATGAATTGAGACAATACTCCAACTGCATATGACAAGTCAGGCCTAGTTAAAGTAGCATAGATCAGACTACCAACCAAACTTTGATATAGCTTCATGTCCTTGAACTCTTCTCCTCCATATCTGCTCGATTTGTGATTCACTTCCATTGGAGTAGGTGCTACCCTGCAATCATCCATTTTAAACTTGATTAACAAGTTCTTCAAGTACCTTTCTTGAGTTACATACACTCCATGCTGAGTGTATGAGATCTCCATGCCCAAGAAATATGACAAATCTCCCAAGTCACTGATCTGGAACTCTTTCTCCATTTGCTTCTTTAGACTTTGAATGCCTTTCTCATCTGTACCTGTAAGAGTTATATCATCAACATATATGCACATGTAAATAAACCCATCTTCACTTGCTTTGACAAGCAAGCTACTATCTGCTTTAGACACTTGGAATCCAAGTTCTTTTAAGAACTTCACAAGTCTATTATTACATGCCCTTGGGGCCTGCTTCAAGCCATACAAAGCTCTCTTGAGCTTGCACACATGATCTGGATACCTTTCATCTCTGAATCCTTGTGGTTGCTCCATGAAAACATCATCTGAAATATAACCATTTAGAAAAGCATTCTTCACATCTAATTGACATAATTTCCAACCTTTACATGCAGCAATAGCTATGAGTGTCCTGATGGTTGTCATCTTTGCCACATGACTATAAGTTTCATCATAATCTATACCATATGTCTGAGCAAACCCTTTCACAACAAGTCTATCTTTATACCTAGACACACTTCCATCTGCATACCTCTTTGTCTTGTAGACCCATTTGCATCCAATGATCTTCTGACTATTTGGTTTAGGAACCAAATCCCAAGTCTCATTCTCCATCAATGCATCATACTCTTCCTGCATAGCTTTCTCCCAATTTTCCTTACCTTTTGCTTCTTCATATGTAGAAGGGTCTTCATCTGCCTTTACCATACATGCATAATCTTTGGGTAGCCAAAAAAGCAGTGTCATAGCTATACCTTGTAGGTTGCCATTTGTGTCTTGTTGACCTTCTGAGTTCTCCACTTCTTGAGGTTTCTGGTTCATCACATTCTGGATCAAACCTTGGCATTTCTTCAACTTCAACTTGTACTTCATTGTTCTCTTCATCAAATATTTGAACCTTTGATTTACCTTTCTTTTGATTCACAACGTCTTCATCACCTGCATAAATATTGATTGTACCTGCATACCAAGTACCTTGTTCATCAAATGTAACATCCTTAGACACAAGGAATTGTTTTGTGGATGGACTCCACAACCTATATCCCATCTGCTTATCATCATATCCAATAAATACATACTTTTCAGCTTTAGGTTGCAATTTGTGCCTTAATTGTGATGGCACATATGCATATGCCAAACATCCAAATACTTTGCAATGATCTAAAGTAGGTCTCTTACCCCACCATGCCTCATATGGTATCATACCTTGCAAAGCTTTACATGGTAATCTATTGACCAAATAAGTAGCTGTGTTTACAGCCTCAGCCCACAAGTAATTTGGGCAATTTTTCTCCTTCATCATGGATCTTGCAAACTCAACAAGAGTTCTATTCCTCCTTTTTGCTACACCGTTTTGTTGAGGAGAGTACCTGCAAGTAATTTCCCTTTTTATACCTGCATTCCACAAGTAATCACTGAACTCATTAGAGAAATACTCTCCCCCTCCATCTGACCTTAGTCTCTTCAACTTATGACTTGTAATTCTCTCTGCATACACATGGTAATGTTTGAATGTATTGAATACCTCTGACTTATCTTTGATCACATAGATAGTGATCCATCTAGTAGCGTCATCAACATAAATCACATAATACCTTGAACCATTGATACTAAAATCCTTTCATGGTCCCCACACATCTATGTGTACGAACTCAAGCTTCTCTGAATACATAAAACCATGCTTGGAATAAGATTGCTTATGAACCTTACCTAATTGACATGCCTCACATCTGTATGTCATATGTTGACCTGTAACATTAGGCAATCCAAGCACTGAACCATTATTAACCATATCTTTAATACCTCTTTCATTGAAATGTCCAAGCCTTTTGTGCCAAAGATCTAACTCAGAGATCTTATGTCCTCCATAAGTGAACAAGGCATGACCAACATTACCTTGGATCTTTAATGTGAACAATCTTCCTTCTTTCTTTCTTGAAACAATTTCTTTATACCCATTGCTAGGTTCTTCCACAAACACTCTTTCATTAGTGAACCTAACTTCATAACCTTTTTCAACAATTTGGCCTACATTTATCAGATTCTTAGGAATTGTAGGAACATACAAAACCTTACTCAAGAGAGTACTTCCATCCTTAGCCTTCACTGATCCAATTGACTTCACATTATGCTTTGTATTGTCACCTGTTTGAACTACATGATTAGTTACCTTATTCTCCGAATCAGTCATCAAAGCTATGTTGCCACTTAGGTGATTGCTACACCCTGAGTCAATGTAGAAGACTCTTTGGTCTTCACTTTGCCTTTCACAAGTTGCATTCATTATCAATGTTGAATCATCCTTCTGATCTGAAGCATAATTGTAGTAGGTATTGTTGTATTGTTGACTTTGGACTCCTCTACCTGCATTTCTTCCAAAGTAACCTCTACTACCTCTACCTCTGAAATTACCTCTTTGATTTCTGCCACCTCTTCCTCTTGAATTAAAATTCTGATTATATCCACCATTATTCTGAGTATTATGCAATCATTAGCTAAGTGATTTGTGTTACCACAAATCCAGCAAGCTTTAACTCCATCTTTATTACTCCTGCCTCTTCCTCTACCTTTGCCACCTCCTCTTCCTCTTAAGAAGTTGGCTTGGCTAGTCGTACCTTTCATCTTCATTTACTTGTTGCTTCCCTTTGATATTCTTCTTCTTATCCTTTGAATACATTGCATGACCTGTACTCTTATCACTTTCACCTTTGACATCCTCCTCAATGTCTTCATCAACTGCTCCTAATGCATCTGCAATGTCCTTCATCCTTCTTACATAATCTGAGATGGATTGAGAAGCCTTCTTCTTGAAAGTAGTAAATTCTGCCGACAAGGATGCCTTCCTTGACTTTGTAGTGTTTTGGAAATGCTCTTCCAAAGCATTCCATATATCACTTGCACTTTCAAGACCTCTAATGTGAGGTAGCAAGTAGTCATTAACTGCCATGTAAATAATGCTCCTAGCTTGAGCATCTTTCTTCATCCAAGTCTTCAAATCTGATAATTTCTCCCTAGTTGGAACACTAGGATCTCTGAACTGAGGCTTTTCTTCTTCACCTATGATATAACTTATCAAGTCTTTGCTCATAAGATGAGCTTCCATCCTCATTGACCATGCTGGATAGTTCTCTCTATCCAACTTCTCTATCTGAAGAGAATCTCCAATCCTTTCTTCACATGTGTATTGAATTCTTCAAACTTTATGAGTAATAGATGTACCTTCACTTCGAATGATACTCCTTTTGTCTTCCTTGATGTCGTATGGCTTCCTTCTCAAGCTTTGCTCTCAAGCTTTCACCTTTTGAATCTTCAGATGTTCAGTCGGGATGCTCCTTTCTTCAATTTTGATGTTTCCTGCTCTGATACCGCTGATGGAGAGTGTTAATCTCCAAAAGAACAAGCTACTCTTGAAGTTAGAGCACCTCCATATCAAGAGTAACTCAAACCATTCACCAATTTTGAGGATTAATGATCAATTATAAACATTTTGGATAAACTGTGAAGAAGATTATTCTACAAAAAAGTCTATTGCACATATCTCTCTCATTGACTTACCAAATGTGTAAAGTTTTTTATTAAACTTTGCACAAGGTGTTGCCTGTAGTTTCCGCACCTTCTCCAAGTTAAATCATTTCAAAACATTGAGTAGATCTTGAGAAATGAACTTAACAAGTCACCTATGTCTAAAACTACTCTTCTGAGAAGTCGATTCAGACACCTGTACCTTCTAACACTTGGTTCTCTCAATCTAGAACTCGTTTATGCAAATGCTTTTAGCCATAGATAGCTTACCTTCCAACTTAGATTTTGAATCCTCATTCGTGCAAAACTTTAACCTATGCACTGAGAAATGATCAAATCTTTGACCATCGAGATTGCGCCTGTTTCAAAAAACAGTGTACACTTCTTCACATATGAATGTTCCTACTCATAATTCTCACAGCATGTTTACAATTAGGCTCTCAAACTTTAACCACAGACTCATTAACTATGGAATTAGATGTCTACAAAAGGATTCTTGAAATGATCAAGCACAGAAGGAGAATGCATAGAAACATCAGGCGCAATTTTTCTTCCATTACTAGAAAAATTTACATCTGGATGAGAGAGCTAATCTTCATACTTCTCAAGTGTCTAATCACTCCTAATTCTTCTGAATTCTTGCATTCTATACTCTCATACATATGCCCCGCCATTTTTCCTTTGTATATATAGTCAATTATTTACAAGCTTATGACTATACAAAAGTATAAGTAAACTATCTGTGAATTAATGTACATATGTGTACACATCTTCATCTTCTGAATATGCATTTCCTTCAAGCTTCATAACTTGATCTTTTCTTCAGTCCTTGAATTCCAAACCTTCATCAAAACTTCAATTGTTGATTGCCCTACACCAACAAGTCGGCCTTGCTCTTGTACATTGGTAATAGTATCATATAATTTTTGTAGCTATGCCATATATGTTAGGGCTCTTTCAGGTTCTTCTTCATCTTGTTCTTCCTCATCGTCCTCCTTTACTTGCTCCTCCTCCTATTGTTTCTCCTCGTGTCCTCCTTCATGTTGTTGGTGATCACCCCCTTCTTCCTCTTCCAATTCCAAGTTTACATCTTTGAGGATTTTTTCAAAGTTAATACTGCCTAGCTCTTCCAAACCCAATCCTCCAAGAAATTCCAAGTCAGATGGTACGGGTGCAAAGATCAATTGTGGACCATCCATGCTGCACCTTGGCAATATGAGTGTAAATGGATGGACACTCATTCTGGTGCAAGAGAGATGTCAGGCATGAGAGTAACTCCTTGGGGTTGAGCACAAGGGATTGATCCTCTCATACACTTGGAGGGAGGTCCAACACCCTTTTTGCTCTTACATTGCTATACATGATTTCATGAGAGAGCCCTCTCAATTGGCATGTCATATGCTAGAAACCTATAGATTATCTGTGTAAGTGCACAACATCCATGTGATATGGCCTTCTGCAGCCACTGCCTGTGAGCTACATGAATTTGATCTATGATCCAATGGGGAAGGTTAATAGTCAAATTTTGAGTATCTACCAAGCATAAAATGAACCATACTTTCTTATGGGGTATAGTGAACCAATCCTATCGAGGCAAGGCAAAGTTTTGCATGCACATGCAAAGGTGGACAAAGACATAAGGGGTCATGGCTAACATGTCTTTAAGCTTTCTAAAATTCCTAATTTCCATGTTTTCATGGACTAATTGATCCTTTTGCATCAATGTGTGCATACCATACATGTCCAACACTTCTCTCTCTAGATTAGTGGTCAATCTGAATCTTTTCAACTCATTTCTGCATGTTAAGGATGGTATGAAAACGGTGTTGGATGATCTAGGATCCTTGCTGGGTTGTAGAGTGTTAAGAGGTAATAGCATCTCATGAAATCTGGCTTGGGAAGCTTGACATTGAAACACTCTACTAGACCTGCATGCCATACTTGCTGAAGTTCTTATGTGTTCTATAAGCATTCCAAGTCTCTGGTGAAAAAGCGGTATTTTCCCCATACGTTGCCTCCCACATGTAAGTTACTTCTCCAAAGGGTCCTGCCATCTCGCTAAACCAATGGGAGGTTTTGTTGACTCATGTCATATTGTCAATTGGGGAATCCTGAATTGGACTCATTGCCTCGTGTTGCTTTGTGGCTACGTCCACAATAGACAAGATCTCAATATCTATTGTTTGATGACTCATTCCTACCTCACAACTAGTGCCTACTGTGTTTGCCATAATTACTAGTGGTGACTGATGATTTTGGATCTACTAGAAGAATAAAATCACATTAGCATTGCATATGAGAAGGTATGAGACTTGTTCCCCTTGCAATACCAACATGATATCCGTGATAGTTGGTGAGTTAGTGAAGTGATGTAGTATGAATGTGAGTGTATGTTAGGGGTTAGTTAATTTTCCTAGGTGCATACTTGGGATGTACACTATACTCAAAATGCATCTATCCTCATGCAATGGGATTTACACAATAGGGTAAGGTTGTTTATTATATGTTTTGACTCTCCAAACCTTCCTTATGGGATTACAAATTTTTCTTATGAGTACAATTAAGATTTTTCAAGGTGAATCTACCTAGATCTGGCACTTTTTAGGCAACAATTTCCAAGTAACACTAGGTGAAGTTTTACTTGAGCATTTAGTGACAATATATTTTTGCAATGGTTTTGGTCGGGTGGGTGTGGATGATTAGTGATTCAAACCTATAAGCTTATGTATTACTAGTTGAGTATGCAAGCATGTCTTAGCACCTACATCTATCTATGATCATGGTCAATATTCATCGACGGCTTAGGTATCCAAATAGAGATTACTCACTAAGGTTGACACCTTGAGTATTCGACCCTTAGCCTCTTTAATTTCATCACACATTCTATATATATTGGTGGTCCTAAAAAGGGAGTAGGTGGTTGCTCACTCTTGCATCTCCAGATCTACTACACACCACGAATCACCATGCTTTGGACTGGCTTCTGATTTTGGGATTCCATTGTCTGCTACATCTGCTTCTTGTGTTTCTTTACTTGATTCATATTGATAGTGTTTGGAAAAGAAGGGAGTTCCATTATTCCTCTAGCTATGTCTTCGGTTGCTGCATCCTTCTGCATCATAGAGATTTGGACAAGAACAACATATTTATCTTCATGATTGACCCTCGAAGGACCAAGAATAGGTGACTTTCCTAGTTCCGTGATTGTGCAACTTCCTATTTTGAATGTGACACGTTGATTGTTCAGTTAGACCTAAAGAAGTCCGCTTTTGAGGTTTAAGTTGACTGCATGATCATAGATCCAATTTAGACCCAAGATAAGAGGTTCCATAAGGTCCTCATTTTAACACACTACCATTTTGACTGTCATATGGACAACTTGAATGGAGATGGGAAGTTCCACCTTGCCCATGCAAGGGGTTTCAACTCCTCCCAATCATATGAGATACACTTTGATAGGATTGATGCACAATTGCATGTCTTGACAAAAGAAATTCTAGTGGTACTAGTGGCTGCCCTTGAGTCAATCAAGGTCTTGATAGTGTTTGCACCTATGCCTTGTCCTACTTCTATGGTGATAAAGGGACGTCTATCAACTATGCCATGAGGGGTAACACTCTTCATTTGGCACATTGCCATGTGATACCTTGGTTCCTCAAGATTAACTTTCCTAGGCTGATCTCTAACTTGTCTCCTTAATTTAAAACATCAGATACATTCTAAGGCCTCTGCCTGGGCTTCTTCTCTGATTCATTGATGGTTCTTGGTAAAGCTTCACTCTACAACCACTAATGTAACTTGGTAGTATATCACCATCTAAAGTAGCTAACTAAACAACCCCACTTGTTGATATTTCTATTGATTATCATTGGTCCATAGCCCCACTTTTCTAACGAGCATGTTGTTTCAATGTATATAGAAAAACTAGATCTCTTTCCTTTAATCCTTTATCTTTTACATGTACATCGAAGTATACCTTTTATCTTTTCTTAGCTACATATATCCTGATAGCTGCTCTTAGTTGAGTTTCTCCTAACCATTCTAAATCAAAGATCCTAGAAGGTAGCTCATGCCTGATCCATTGATGTTATTGGGCAACCTTCAGCATGGGTATAAAAAGATCTAATGGTAGGACTGCATTTTTACCAAACACCATTTGAAAGGGAGAGACATTGAGTATCGTTTTCTAAGTAGTTGTGTGTGTGCATCTTTCTTTATAGGACCCTTTACTTCCACCCATTTGGCTGGATATTTTTTAGTGACAATTCAGCACATGAACTCTTAGCTGGGGGATTAGTAGGACTAACAAAGTCTATTACCCACTTGGAGAATGCACGTCCTCCCATCATGGGTCTCAATGGCATCTCATCCTTGCATATCGAATATTGAGTTCATTGACATATGTCACATCTCTTCACACAAGTCTATGCACCATGTGAAGGGCCCCCCACCAAATTCCTACAAATAGGATAGCGTTAATCACCCGATCTAGTCCGTAGTGTCCTCCCGCCACACCTTGGTGTGCAGTTTCTAATATCTTGAGATATTCATTTTCATGGACACAAAGTCTAAGATATCCATCTCTTCCTCACCTATATGATTATCTCCAATGAGAGCATAGTCTTGAGCCTCTTTTTATAAACTTCTTCTCCTGGCTAAGGTCGTCTCTTGAGGGAATGTTTCCTTCCTCAAAAAATCAACCAATGGACTGCTCCAATCTGGCATTAGAGACACTTGATATAAAGTTGCATGTTCCATTGGAGGTCTATTAATACTTGTTGGACAATCCTGACACATCCAATGGACGTTTGCCTCTATTGTTGGCCAGTGCATGCCTAATCTCCTTAGAGTCTATAGACTTTGATGTTTTGAATGATGTTGCTCTAGTGCACTTATGTGTGCTAAGTGCAACCATTTTGCATATTCTTCCTCTTCCACACAACAAGCTAAAATTTCTTGATCGGTGTGCTTGTATATGCTTATTGCCATAATATGAAACTTTTGAGATTCCAACACTTCTTTATCCTTTTCTTTTATTAAGGGATCTTTATGTCCAAAAGTAAGAATATGCACTATAGTTTTAGCCCAATCAGACACTACTTCCAACTTGAGCAAGCATCAAAAAGTTCATCTGATACTCCTTGCAGGGATTTTCTTGGGTTAAGTATAGAAAGGTGATCCGCTCTAAGGTGAGTTTTTCTTGAAAAGTTGGAAGTGCCCACATGCACATCGAATGGTTTAGTCCAATTTGGTGTGGTGCTTCTAAGGACATGGGAATTCTATGCGAACATATGTCCGGGTCTACTCCTTTCAAGACTTGTAAATCCATGTGAACACATCTCTATATTCTCTTAACAATGCGATCAACTCTTTCTCTTCTTCTTCGATCAAATCATGTCCAATATATGTGCACCTTTCATCACCATTGTCTATGGTCACTACGATTCTCTTGGTTTTATCTTGGTTTTCACATGCTATTCTTGTGAGTGCTTCCCTATTAGGCATTCATATCATGACTTTTCAATCTTCTATTTTATATTTTTTTAAGTTACTACAAGCATGTCTTCTTCTTCTGCCTATGAGGCAATAATTTCTTTTTCTTTTTTGTGCTTAGTTTGATCATCTCTTGTCTATTTCAATTTCTCTTTCCCTTTTGGTATTTCATGTTCCCGATTCCTAGCATCTATCAAATAGAGTACTCTTCCTCAAAAGCATAGAATGGTTACATAAGGATGGACTCTTTGTCTTCATCACTATCGCTATCCTCTTTGATTTTACCCATATTAGGCTCACATTCCTCGATAACTATATCACACATGAGTGATTCTATAGTAAAAATTGAAATGGGGAGTCATAGCCATCCTCATTGCAATGGGGATTCCAATGCTCCTCATTTACATTTATGTCCATTGTAGCTAGAATTTTTGCTCAACCATGGGATTCAAATTCTCCATCTAGGAACACCACAAGAGCATAGAATGGGTCTTGAACTAGTCTAGGGTTCTCAGTGGCTCATATATCTCTAGAGGTTGCTTATTTCTCTTCCTCTACTACAACTTTACACATCCATAAATGGTTGTCTTCATGCATCCATGAGGATCCAGATCCTATGCAATGTACCGATTTAGTGTCGTCTAATGCTCTATGGGTTGGGTTCCATTGAAGGGGGGTACATCTAGTAGTCTTTGAGATTGGCTTTGGTTGTAACACCTATGTTGTAGGTACAAGGAATTGGTTCCCCAATCTTGCACTACCTTCAACTGTCGCATGAAAGGTCTTTGTTGGAACTCAAGGTCAAGCACAAGCATGGAAGCACATCAGAAAGGTGGACACACACAAGAAGAAGGAGCAAGTAGGGAGCTCCATGAAGTACATGTCAACTCTTCAGAAGAATCCCCTACAAAAATAGTGATTTCCATCACTAAAACCATTGTAAATACCATTTTCTATTTTTGTAGCTCCATTTTGTGCAAGCCGAGGAGTCCTCGAGCTTGAGGAGCATTAGAAGTATCATCCTACCAATTTTCATAATTTTTAGACTCCGTTTGAGCCTTCAAATAAGCCTTAGAACCTAATTTTTAACTAGGCCAGACACTAGGTCTAGACAGGGCCAAAAATAGTCCAAAAACTATAAAAAGAGCTTCAGAGCTCATTTTTGAGGTTAGCTTCTTGTAGATTTCAGTTTTGTAATAGATTTCTTTTGTAATCAAAGCCCTTCCATTGTTCCTCTCTTTGATCTTACCGTGTGCGTGTGTGTGTATGTGTGTGCATGCTTGTGTGCTTTCACTCACACACTTGTGCCTTCACTTGCTCATGGTCTTCATACCGGTCCTCACGTCTCCGCGGATTGACAAGTAAAGGATGTGGTGCTTACGCTTGAGCTACACCAAATTTTGGTGCCGTTGCCGGGGAGAGAGCTTCGAGGACGAGCGTTGTGATGGTAAGATCGTAGATTTGCGACGTTGGAAGGTAAAAAAATTGTCATTTTTGTTCATTTTCTGTTTTTTCTTCTTCATCTTCATCTTCATCATCATCACCATCTTCACCTTCTTCCATCTTCTTCTTCATAGAAATTTTTTGTTTTTTAGTGCATTTTCACCATTTTCATACCATTTTTCATGCATTATTGTGTGGGAAGGAGTTAGGAAGTGCAAGAGAGTGCAAGCGTTGTGTTTTTTCATGATTTTCTGCACATATGGAGGTCGCCATTGCTCGGCGCTCAGAAATTCAAAGTTCTCGCCAAAAAAAAAACACGATTTTGTGATGAAAATCGCGATTCTGTGAAAATTCAAATTTTTTTTGAAAATCGTGATTCTCTGTTTCCCGTCTAAAAGCCTTTTGAAAAGAACACGATTCTGTGGTCATTCTCAGAATCGCGATTCTGTGGTTGTGCTCAAAATCCCGATTCTCATAAATCACGATTTTCAGCCAAAAAACATGATTCTGAGAAAACATGATTTTGTGGTTGTGTTCAAAATCACGATTCTCTAAATTTTTGGAAACCATGATTCTCTGAGATAAAATCGCGATTTTCAAAACACGATTATGTGGTTGTGTTCAAAATCGCGATTCTCTAAATTTTTGGAAACCACGATTCTCTGAGACAAAATCGCGATTCTCTAGAACACAATTCTCTAAGACACGATTTTTTAAAACACAATTTTCAAAAACACGATTCTCTGTTGGCAATCACGATTTTCAAAAACACGATCCTCTACTCAAAATCGCGATTCTCAACAACACGATTCTCTGCTCAAAATCGCGATTCTCATAAATCATGATTTTCAGCAAAAACACGATTCTGTGAAAACACGATTCTCTGTTGGCAATCACGATTTTCAAAAACACGATCCTCTACTCAAAATGGCGATTCTCAAAAACACGATTCTCTGCTCAAAATCGCGATTCTCACAAATCACGATTTTCAGCCAAAAACACGATTTTGTGAAAACACGATTCTCAAGGTACAAAATCGCGATTCTCTGATTTCACACAATCGCGATTCTCTGATTTCACACAATTGCGATTCTCTGATTTCACACAATCGCGATTCTCTTGGTTTCACAGGATCGCGATTCTCTGATTTCATAGCATCGCGATTCTCTTGAAGTTCATAGCATCGTGATTCTCTTGAAGTTCATAAAATCGCGATTCTCTTGATATTCATAAAATCGCGATTCTCTGATTTCATACAAAATCGTGATTTTTCCATAAGAGCCTGTTTGCCTGTTTTGACCCCCAAGAGCCTGATTTGACATAACTTTTTCATCCAAAGTCCATTTTTGGAGCTCTATAGCTCGTTTTGATCCTACATGGCCTCAACTGTTTTTTATAAGAATAATGCGTTAATTTTCAGGTAGGATAATTTGAAGTTGACCCTCAAGTGGGACCAGGAAACCAAGGGGGCTCCAAAAGATTTTTTTGCAATACCAAGAGGGAGAAAAATTGCATCATGGGAAAGAAAAAAGCAAAAGAGAGAAGAAAGGGGGCTAAGATTGAAAAAAAGGAGGGAGATAAACATGAAATGCATGAAATAATCTCACATAAGGATGAAACATCTAGAGAAAAATTGCAAGGAGTCAAGGAAACGGGGGAAATGTCAAAGGGGGTAGGATCCATATTTGCAACAAGAGAATATCACAATACTTTTGTGCATATAAGAATAGGATATGACTATAGAAGGTTGAGTGCGTATATCAATCCTAATTGTGAGTGGAATTTAATTCATATTGACCTAGTGACCATTATTTTTTAGAACATTCAACCAACAACTTATTCTTCTATCCTCATGGATGGTGAACATTGTGAATGCATGGGTCAAGTTGCGTTGCCGGTTATGGTGGATGATATGCGATTTTCGGAAACATTCTTTGTTATGGATTGTATAGATGAAGACTTGATCATTGGCACCCAAAGGTTCATCACACAAAATCATCAAGAATTTGAGTTGTCTTTTCCACCTATTATGCGTGCTTCTACATATATATCTATGGAAAATCCTAATGATTACACATCGTATGATAATTGGGGACAAAATCATCATTTCAAAGAGTGTGCTTTTCATTAACAAAATTTTCTTTCTACTCATGTTTTTGAATCTAATCCTTCTTTGATTAAATCACAAGAAACCTTGGAGAATGGAGAAATGGAGGACTCCAAGTGTTTGCGGGATGTGGAAGGACCCTCTCTTCCTGTAAATTTGGATTCCCCTCATGAAATCATAAGCAGGGATGATCTACACTCATATGATCAAGAAGGACATGATCAAGAAATACCAGGTATCATTGATGTGGAGAATAATGTCAAATCAATGGTCAATCATGACAATGCATCACCCATTTGTACATCTAGAGATTCAATGTGTAATACGGATAAATGTATCGATGAATCTCTAGATCAATCTCCAACAACACTACCCATTGACCCCTTGCAGAAGTCTGATGCATCTATAAAAAATCAACCTTTGTTGCATTCCCCATGTCAAGATGGGTTTTCTCAAAAAACTCGCATAGAAGGCCCAAAAGACCCTTACATCAAGAATCAGAAATCACATTTTCTTGGTAATGTCAAGCAAATTTGGGTGGACAAGAAATTACTTAGAGCCTGTTGGCAGTAGTCAAGGAACCGAAGGACTCACAAGACAAGGAAGCCTACGAAGGGAGTCGAAGCGAAGAGAAAGCACAAGCAGACACAGTAGTCAAAGAAGATCTGGCAAGTAGGCCACTTAAATTTTTCATGCATCAAGGAGTTGGGCACACAAGAAGAAGGAGCAAGTAGGGAGCTCCAGGAAATGTATGTCAAAATGTTAGAAGAAATCCCTACAAAAATAGTGATTTTCATCACTAAAAACCATTGTAAATACCATTTCATATTTTTGTAGCTCCATTTTGTGCAAGCCAAGGAGTCCTTGAGCTTGAGGAGCTTTAGAAGTACCTTCCTATCAGTTTTCATATTTTTTAGACTCCGTTTGAACCTCCAAATAGGCCCTAGAACCTAATTTTTAACTAGGCCGGACACTAGGCCTGGATAGGGCCAAAAGCTAGTGCAACTATAAATAGAGCTAGAGAGCTCATTTTTGAGGTTAGCTTGTAATAGAGTTGAACTTGTATGAGCATTTTGAAAGTAATCTAAAGGAACTCCATTGCTTCTCTCTCTTTGTCTTACCTTGTGTGCGCGTGTGTGTGTATGTGTGTGCATGTTTGTGTGCTTCTCACTCACGCACTTGTGCCTTCACTTGCTTGAGGTCATCATACCATCCTCACATCTTCCCGGATTGACATTAAAGGAGGTGCTACTCATCATTGAGCTACACCAAATTTTGGCACCGTTGCCGGGAATCGAGCTTTGAGGACGAGCGTGTGATGGTAAGACGTAGAGTTGAGGTGTTGGAGTCATAGGTATTTTCTTCACTTTTATCTATTTTCTTTTGTTTTTCTCATCACCATCATCATCCTCACCATCTCCCACATCCATCTCCACCATCGCGAAAAATTTTAGTTTTTGGTCATATCACCCCACCCATACCATTCCCCTCATTTCACTTGTGAGAGAGAGCGAGAGAGCGTTTGTGTACTTGTGATTTTCTGTGTTTTTTGAGATTTTCTGCAGGAATCAGCATCCCCAGCAGCTGCACTAGCTCCAGCAGGTAAAAAATTTGACTGTGCAGGTCCCGAGGCGTTGACCTCTGTCAATCGCGATCGACAGAAAAGTTGACCATTTTGCAAAACAAAGTGTATAACCATGATGTGTAGGCCTAGGACATCCTAAATGTGTGCTTGAAATTTTAAAATTCCTCAGTTTTATGTCAATCGCGATCGACCTTTCAATTGCGATCGACAAACCACGACGAACACTTGCCGATCGACCTGTCAATCGTGATCGACCCATCAATCACGACTGACAGAGTCAACGACCGACTGACCACGACTGACAGAACCTATGCGTGACATGTGTCAATCGCGATCGAGCCATCAATCGCGACTGACTAGTGAATCGCGATTGACAGCCCCGACGGACCTGTCAATCGCGACCGATCCAGTCAACGCAATCGATTGAAAATCCGGGCCACGTGTCAATCGCGATTGACCCATCAATCGCGACTGACAGCCACGACGGACCTGTCAATCATGACCGACACGTCGATCGTGATTGACCTATCAATCGCGATTGACAGAGCTTGCGAACGCGATTGACGGGCAAATTCGACCAATTTTTTAGGGCAAAAATAGGGGTCTAATTTTTGGCAATTTGTGGGGAACTTTTAAGGGCTAGTAGAGCTTTGTGAGGCCAATACCCAGAGCTTTGTTGACCATATCCCGGGGTAGGAAAAAATTGAGGGTCCCTTGGGATTGTTTCCCATAAAGGAAAAAGGCAATTTGGTTAGTGAATTGCATGCATGGAAGTGATCTGTCTGTCAACTGAATTCAATTCTTGAGCTAATGGTGGACTTTTTCAGGTTCTTTGAGAGCATCGAAGGGTACTCGAAGCAAGAGTAAATGCAAGCTTGGGAACACGCTTCCTGGCCACATGAGGGCAACACACAGGGAAAGAAACTCAAGGTTGGAACTTCTCAACACCCTCTGTCAATCCCTAGCATAGGCTAAGTATGGATAGAGGTTTTGATTAATTAGGGATACGTTAAGAACGACCAAGTCCAAGAACTTTAATCACTCAAGTGCAAGTGTTAGGAGATTACAATTACGAAACAACCTAAGGGGAAAGAATTTAAATCGAGCGACCACACTCAAAGTACGATAAAACTTAAGTGTTCCTTGCGACGAAGATTAATTGGACAAGAAGTGACACCCTAAGGGCAATTAAAAAAGAACAAGTGACTAATACAAAAGAACTCAGCAACGCAAAGTGTACTTGGGAAAATTTGGGATTATTCAATTGGGCTTATGAACCTTAGATCAGGACGACACCTAGGGAGAGATAGACAAAGTCTTAGATCTTCAGAGGCTAGTGTCAATCATACTGCTAGGTCTTGGGCCCAGTAGTTGAGCCATCATTCGTACTACCCTAGCTCTGAGACTAGCGAGTCTGAGATGTCCCACGGTATGGAGAGACCTACAAGAAGTTCAGGAGTGCCATATCTACATAGGGTAGAAGGCCCTTACAAGACGCAACTCGAATACCTTAGGACCAACCGATTAGGTGCTAGCATCTATGAGGACGGCCTAGGAAGATCTGTGGTCCAAATTAAAAACCCTGACCAATCCATTGGACTAGAACATCCAGCTGTCAAGTTTGAAAACGGAGCCTACCTAGACAAGGCAGGAACAATATATGTAGTCACCAGTCATCCAGATAGGACAGATGAATTTGGGAAGGTGATTCCAGAAACGGACTTAGGTGACCTGGAGCAAGGAAACATGGGTGTAGAACCTAGAACCCCCCGAGGCAAATCTGTTCTCACTAGGATTATCACACCAGAGTGGATTCCCCAAGACAATAAGAGCATAGATCTACTCCTGAACCGAGAAATTGATGAAGCCTTTTGGAGGTATAGATCTGATCAGCCGAACGAGGTAGGAACAATCATGATATATGAGTTCAAAGATCCTGATAGCCTCGGCAGAGTGACCTACTTGGATCACGCTTCAGAGAGGATCTTTGGGGTTACGGAAAATGATAGGCATGCTTACACTTGGAAAGGTGAATTTATTTTCCCCCAACCAAGATCGAATATGTCCTATGGTCACCTAGGAGCTGGAACGTCCCAAGCTCATGGAACTCAAAGAGACAGACATAGAGATAGACCGGAGGTAAGCTTTGCCAACCCAGTGTGTTTGTTATTGATCTTTGGAGTTGTCCTCTCCAATCATTTAGCATAAAGAATCAACAAGACATCTTTATTTTGTCAATCCTGGAAGTATTCTTGAGACCACAGCCCCTTCAAGATAATAGAATCCAAGAAATAAGAGAATAATGGCTGGAATTCTGAGAATAGTGAAGATGAAGAGGAAATTTCTAGGGTTTGGATTATCTTGAGCAAATTTACACCATTTTCTACAAGCTTGGTATCTATTCCATGCTATTTTATCAGCAGAACACAATTATGAAGTCAAAATAAAAAAATATCACCTGCATCATACAGACGAGACAATCGTGATTCTGTGTAAACAGACGATTTTCAGCTCCAGCACCATTCTTCATCAACTCATCACTCAACACAACAGTATTCAGCTCTCTTCATACACATTCTACAGATTTACACAATAGAAACTCACAAATCAAAGAAACCACAAATCAAAGATCTAGACTCACAAATCAAAGAAACCACATAGAAGAGGAGAAACACGATTTTCAGCAGAAACTCCTTCACTATTCACTTGGATAGCATGTACACAAATGATTAACCAACCCCCTCATAATAGAGGAAATTAGCTTATATACATTTTCAAGTGTCCCTTTTCACACTTGAATTTTGGTTCTTTCCTCTATTATTCTAAAAATATGCTATCTAGGAGTTTCCAAAAATTCTAGAAAAAATACATAAGATTATATCCTACATAAGGAAGACTCTTCCTTATTTTTACAACAATTGCATAAATATTTTTACAAATTTCTATCATTTTACAATTATTTCTCTTCAAAAAGGTTTCCAAAAATGCATCTTCCAACATCCTTCCCCTCCTAAGCCTTTCGGCTCCTGACGAAAGATTTTCCTGCTCCTCTGCACTGATCACTTTTCTTCATTTCTTCTTTCTTTGATATACTTGTGACAGCAAATCATGACTTTTTCTTTCTGTTATATTTAGATTGTTGACCATCTCGAATAACGCCTTTCTCCACTGTACTGCAGCTTCGGGTTTATCTATGACATCCTTTTTCAAGTATTCTGTATAAGCGGCTTCATATGCAGTAAGTCTGGATTTTGTAACAACTGATAGGTTTCCAAAAATCTCTGACTCCCTCTCAAAAAACCCATAATCAAAGGCATCCTCAAAAATCTGTAAGTAATGACTACCCAAAAATATAATTTTGCTGTAATAGGCCATTAAGCAGATTTTGTCAGGTGTTTCGCTCAAATCAAATAATAAGGCGTCTGTTGGAGAATTAAAGCTGATATAATTCAAGGTTCTAATATCTGTGTCAGTATAAGTTTCTATACAGGCCAAAATTAACCTCATTGTTCTTATAAGTAGTATGCAAGCAGGGTCATTGACATCTTTGTATGTAGTTATTACAGACTCAGCAGTATTCACCATATAACTCTTGGTAGGCCATGTGCCTGCCTTTGGACCTGCTACTTTCGGGAAATTCATCCACTTTGGTGGAATTTGACCTTCTCTTCTTCTATCCCAAAAAGTTGTCCATTCTCTTCTTCGTGCCACTGGACAATAGGCTGGATTGATCTTTAAATGAAGAGGTGCCTCTTTCCAGATTTTCCTACATTCTTTATTGGCATCCAACCATTTATTTCTCCACTTAGGGTTGGCTCTCTCAAATAGTTCTTTAGTGACATTGATGTCCTCTTCATACTCAAAGTATTTGTTTGGAGGTAGCCCAACTCTGGCCATCTGGTAGTTCTTTATACTCTCCAAAATCATACAAAATGGTATCCCCAATCCATCTGCTGCCCAGTGATGCTGATCTGGATTGATTCCCTTATTCAATGCGAATGTGACAATTTGCTCTTCGTACTCATCATGCATCTTTCTGATGAACTCCATTCTAGAATCTCTACTTGTCAGCAATTTCTTCACAAAATCCTCTGAATATTCTTCTTCTGATCTTTTGTCTGTTGGTTCATTGTCATGTTGTATTCCCGCAATATTGTCTACCCCATATTCTTCTGCATGTGTGGTTTCCACATGTGTCTCTTCCTGGATTTGTGGCTTATTCAATTTCTTCTGCAGTTCTTCTATAGTCAACATCAGACTCCCATTCTGTTGTGCCCATAATTCTCTTTCTTTTTTCCACTCATTCTGTTCCTTTTCTCTCTTTGTCTGCCACTCACCTCTTTCCTTTTCCATATCCAAGTATAGCTTATTATACCCTCTCATAGACGTAGCAGCATGTCTACTAGCCTGCTTTTCTAATTCTTTGGCTTCTTTCAATTCTCTTTGTAGTCTCTGAATTTCTTTATGTAGTCCTTCCTTTTCTTCATCTGTCATCTGTGTTGTCTTACTTTCCTCCTTCAATTGTCCTTCCTCCAATAGCAGCTTATTGATTTCTTCATTAGCTTTAGTCAAAATTTGATAGGAAGTTTGCAGAGTTCTATATCTCCCCTCAATCTTTCTTAATTCTTTTTCCAATTTATTGTTCTGCTCTGTTAATTGCATACTCTTTTCTTCCAAGTATTGAATCTTATTTTGCTTCTGTACTTCCAGCTCTTCCAAAGCAATTATTTTACTGGAAAATTCTTCATTTTTCTCTTGAATCCTCCTCAATTGCTCTGCCATTTGCTCCTTTTCCCTTTTATGCTCTTTAATAATCATACTGCCTTTTTCAAATTCTGACTCTCCTACCATCCCTAAAATAATCATGTTTCGGCTAGAGGGTCTGAACTGTTCAATATTATTCATAATGAGTTGACATGCTGATCTAATACTCTTTGGTATTCTGTCCTCCTTCCATTGCTATTTGTTTGGTTTCCAGCTGTTTGTCCTCTTTGCATTCACTCTCCTCTTCCTCTTCTCCTTCATATTCTATAATTTTGGCCTTGTTTTCTTCATGGCTTGGATGAGTGTCCAATGTTTCTGAATCTGCCATGTCTTCTTGAACATCTGAATTCTTTTGCTCTAATACATCTGAAATAGGCTTTATTTCTTGAACCTTTACACCTGTTGAGTTTCTTCAGAAAGATATCCTTCCTTTGTTTGCATCTCCTTTTCCTGGCTTAGAGTGTCCTGGAACAAATTATATTTAGTTTCCTCACTAATATTTCCCTGACATTCACCTGCTTGTACTTCCTGTCTTTCCTTTCCTTTGGCTAGAACTGATTCAGCTATTTGGAAATCTTTCACCTAATCATTACTTCTCTCCTCTTTGTGTCCTTCCTCCTGCTCATCAATGTCCATGAGGTCCATTGCTACCTCTTGTTCTTGATCCTCATTGGATGTGAATTCCTCATTATTCTTCAAATCATGCAATACATCCTTTATACTCTGGATGATCTCTTTTTCTACTGCTTTCCCTGTGACTTCTTGAACATTGCCTTCTGCAATCATTTCCTGTGCTTCCTGTAGTGGATCTTGATCTGTGCCTTTTTGTTCTATGACTGAGCTGCACACCTGTGCCTTCTTAGCTATTTCTTCTATGCTCTCATCCAGTTTAAAGTAGGTCTGTGAGGGTTTTGTCCATATAGATTTCATCCCAATATGCACTATTCCACCACTAACTTCTTCCCTTATTTCACTTGCTTGTTCTATCACTACTGCTTTTCCCTTCATTATCCTTCTTTCATCTTCCAAGCTGAGCTGTTTTTCTGCCTGTTCCTGAAGTGGCTTCTCCTGAGACTTCCTCTTCAATTCCTCAGTTGTCTTTTGTTTCTCAGAGGTCTGTATAATAACATTGGGAGTATTTGGTATTGATAAATTTAGACTTTTTAATAGAAAGCTCTCAATATCACTGTCAGAATCAGATGAGAAGTGTGAAGGCCCTCCTATTTCTGGTTCTGTGGGTCTTGATACTTCTTCCACCATGGATGGCTTCTGTATTTCTTCCATGATTACTTCCTCCCTCTCTTTGGTGACAACAGTTTCAATTATGGATTTGCCCTTTCCTTTCTTGGTCAATTTCTTCTTTTGTACTGGCTTCTTTGGAACCTTCTTTTTTACCACCACAGTGGTTCTGGTCTTTGGAAGTCCTTGTGATTCCTTAAAATAGGCTAGCAATTCAACCTCTTTTCTGACAAACACCTCCTCAGTTTCAGCTGTCATCATTTGATCATGAAGAGCTTCATAGTGCTCCACCTCCTCCTGAATCCAGTCTGTAGCTTTGCATGAGTAGTCTTCCAGCATTTTCTGGTATTGTGCTTCATACATAGCTCTCTTGTTATTCCCTTGGGTTAGATAGGTGTATAGCTGCTCTTTGCTTGTTTGGGGTGGATGTGGTTCACTAGAGGCTTGAACCTATTTCTGTGCCTCCTCATGTTCCTCTTTTGTGGCTTCCTCCATTTCTAGTTCCACTTTCCTTGGGTCCAACCTTCTTTTCTTTACAGGGATGACTTCCTCAGATATCATTTTCCTTTTCATACCTGTTCCCCTCATGCGGGTTTGTCCTTCTGTTTCTCTTTCAGTCATTTTCCTTGGAGAACTCTTGATTCCAGCCATAAGATTCCTGAAATACTGTGCCTCTGGAGCCAATTTCAGTTGATCTTCCATCCCAAGAACATGATAAATGATTCTTGTTAAGAACTGGGCTCCATTCATGAACTTCTTCTGCTCCCAGTGCTTTGCTGCTTCTTTCAGTTGTTCATGGATGTATGGTGAGACATCCATAACTCCAAAGGGTTTGGTTCTATCTTTGTTATTGAACATCAATAATGTGACTTACTTATGAGGCATTGTATATCTTGGTAATTTTGGAAAACAAAAGTACAGTAAGAACATCCTTACAGCATATTCCTCATTCTCCCTTCCTTTGAAATCAGTGAATTTTGCATATCCTGTGTAAGTCCCCTTATTCTTTTTGACAAAACTTGGGTCAAGTTTGTGTAGAACTGCAGTGCTGCTCTGATATGTTCTGCCTTGATAGTAATACCTACTTCCTGATTATCCTTGTTTTTGACTTTGCATCTGAAATAGGCATCATTCCCTCTTCCTATTTTTGTCAAACTATTCATTACCTGTGATACTCTCTCAAAGTCAATGAAAAAGATAGGCTCCTCCAATATTCTGTGCAGTCCTACTGCCTTCCATCTTTTCATGTTGACTGCCACTCTTTGGAACCTGTAGAATTCTTGACACAACATTGTATACTTGTATCCTCCTACCCCCACCATGAATATGTGCTGGCCAATTATATTTAGGGTCTCCTTAAGTTCCTTCACCACTTTCTCAGCTTCTGGAATTTCTGATTCTTCCTCTGACTCTAAGTCCACCTGTTCCTCCACAGCTTCACTATCCAGAAACCAATGGCCTCTTGATAGCACAACTGATTCTGCCTTGAAGTCATGAATTGGCAGCTCCTTAGTGTTCACCATTTTCTAAGGAAAAATAAAGAAAAACTCTACCCACATAAGTTGCAAGAAATCAAAGAGTAATATGTAGGAATTTATTTTCAGAAGTCATGTCTTTAGAATGAGAAATCCAAAATAAACTCCATTTCTCCAGGAAAGACTCAAAAAGTGATCATCACAAGTGTAGCAAGATGTCTAGTGCAGTCCCTTTTCCTAACCATTCTTTTGGAAAGATAAATCATGTATCAAATGATAGAAAACAAAAAATTAACAAAAAATTAACTAAAGAACTAACTAACAAGAAATAAAAACATAAAAAATAAATAGATCTCTACTATTCTTCTCCCTAGATCTTGCTTTGTGACATATGATTTTTGTAAAAAACAACAGAAAGTAAACAATTTTTCACAATTTCTCAATCTCTTTTTTTCAACAATGATTTTTTTTTTCTCTTTTTCTTTTTAGCAATGATTTTTTTCTCTTTTTTTTTTCCCCTCCTAATTCTCTTTTTAGAAAAGAAAATCAGGTCTAATATGTATTTTTTCATAATTTCTATGATTTTCTAGATATAGTTCAAATCCGGATGATCTTTCTTCCACTGGAACAATTCTGATTTTTTAACCCAGTACTTCCTGACTCCAATTGGTCTGGTTCCCAGCAGCCAATCATTCCCTTTGGATAAGTATTTTGTAGGAGCTTTTGGTCTCCATATCCATTTTGTCCTTGATTCTTGTTTTATTGAGTAGACCTGCTGTAGACTTTGATTCCATGTGCTTTTTGCTCTGATGCTTTGATTCTTTGAACCCTGCCATGATTGCCATCTTCTTCTTATCTCACCACCCTTCTTTGTTCCTCCACTCCTTTGCTGATTTAGATCATATGAAGCTTGATTATTTAACATTTGTATTGGCAGTGTCTGTGTATCCTCAAGTGCAAAAGTGAATCCTTCAAAGTGTATATTATGCACATCTGATGGAATTTCCTGTTTTTCATTACTCAATAGAAATATTAGAAACCTTTTGTCATTTATGTTCAATTTAAGCTTCAATTTTTCAAAATCCAGGATCACTTTACCTTGTTGAAGCCATGGTTGACCTAAAATCACTTTTTCAGTCATCAAATTATCTTGCCATTCTTCACAATCTATTTTCATATATTCTTCATTAAATTTTACTTCAATAGTCAGTGAAGATATGCTCTGTACTATTTGACCTTCCAATGTTTTGATTAGGGTTCTACTTTCTTTCCTTTTTATGTTGAATTTACTTACCAGGGCTGAACTAATCAGATTTACTTGTGCTCCAGAATCTATCAAAACCCTAATGTTTTCATTTTGAAAATCCATTATCATCATAGGGACATGTTCCTTTGGTTTGAGAGGAGATTCACATAGACAGACTTCCCTAAGCTCATTGATTTTTCTTATCCTTTCCATAGCTTCCTGTTGAGCTTCTTTTCTAATGTCTTCCTCTTCTCTTTTCCTGTTTTGGGCTTGTTGCAACCTTCTCCATTCATCGACAGTTAATGGGCAATCATACCTCTTAACTCTACATCCACTTATAAAGTTTGGCATGATTTCTCCTTCTATGTTAGCTAGTTGAATGGCTCCACTATTGCTTATCCGATGTATAATATATGGTCCATGTCCTTTTTTCTCGAACTTTTTCTGATGTTCTCTTGCTGTGTAAGCCAGCACTAGATCTCTTACCTGTAAATCTTTCTCTTTTATGTGAACATCATGATAAGCTTTTTGTCTTTTCTTGTCCACATATAAACTCATAATGGCCTGGAGTCTAGATGCTCCCAACTTTTCCAATTCTATTACTCTTTCTGATAGTTCATGTCCAGTCCAATTATAGTGACTTCCTACTTTTAATGTTGGAATAAGGAATTCCATAGGTAAAACTGCATTTTGACCATATACCAGATTGAATGGTGTATTCCCTATTGCAGTCTTATAAGCCACTCTATAAGCCCATAGGACATGATTAAGTTGTAGATCCCAATCATTCCTGTTTGTGTTCACTAATTTTGATAGTACAGTACAAAGTACTTTATTAGTACTTTCTGCTAGCCCATTGGCTTGTGGGTGATATGGGGCTGACTTTCTATGGCTAATCAGGAAATACTCAGTGATGTTTTCTATGATCTGGTTTATAAAATGGGTCCCCCTATCACTTACTAGTTCAATTGGAAGTCCAAATCTGGTGATAATGTTTTCATATAGGAATCTGGCAGTAGTATTAGCATCATTTCTTTTAGTGGCTTTGGCCTCAGCCCACTTTGTCAGGTATTCTGTAGCCACTATGATGTATTCGGCATGGGATTGTTTTGCTGGAGGATGTATAGGTCCAATGAAATCCAATCCCCATTTACTAAAGGCTCTGGCTGAAATTAATGGAACCAATGGCATGTCCTGTCTTCTGTTTGGTTGACTTACCCTTCGATAGACATCACACTTTTTTACATAGGTTCTTGCATCAAGAAATAGCGTTGGCCACCAAAAGCCAGAATATAAAATGAGTTTGGCAGTTCTGTCACTTGAGAAGTGTCCTCCTGCCACTCCAGAGTGTGCCATTTCCAACATTTCCAGATATTTATTCTCAGGAACACAAATTCTTAGGTATCCATCCATTCCTCTCTTATACAATTGTTCCCCTATCAATTGATATTCCTCAGAGATTACTTGTAATTTTTTTGATTCTGTACCAGCTTTCACTTGTTTTCCTTTCTCCTTCCTTCTCAATTCTCCAATGATATTTTCACTCCAATCTGGATTTTTCTGGAACCAATATAGAGTTATGAATTCTGAGTCTTGTAATGCTTGGCACTTCTTGCAATTGGCAATGTATTTTGATACATCTTGAATTTTATTAGGCCAATGTACCCCCATCCTATTGAGATTACTTAGGGTGACTACCCTAGAAGCATGAGTGCAAGGGTTCCAATGATGAGCTCTCCTCAGGTATTCTTGTTGCTCCTCCTCAGGACTGCAATATTCTAATATGCCAGTGTGGTTGAGATGGTATAAATGCCCAGCTAGTAACATGAAGTTCCTGCTTTGCAATACTAGGTGTGCATTATTCCCAACTGTTCTACAAGGTCCCATGGTTAATAATGGTACTAGAGTCATGGCCCACTCAGGAACACTTTCTACCTTAAACAGATAAGTGTCTGGCACATTGTCATCTAAAGGTGAACTGGGTTCTTCAGACTGGATTCGAGATAAATGATCTGCCCTCAAGTGTGTTTCCCTTGTCTGACCACTACTTCAAACTCAAATTCCATTAGCAATAAAAACCATCTGACTATTCTCCCAGTGTGACAAGGTTTATTTACCAAATATAACAAAGCTTGATGGTCTACAAAGAACTTAAACTTGTTGGCCAAAAGGTAATGTCTGTATTTTTTTACAGCAAATACCATGCCCAATCCCTCTCTTTCAGTGGTTGTGTAATTTTTCTCTGCTAGATTCAATTGTCTACTAGCATAGGCCACTGGAAAATCTAACTTGCTTCCTTCTATTGGTTGTGCTAACACACATCCCAAAGCATAATTGGAAGCATCCACATGGACATGAAAAATTTTGTCCCATTGAGGTTTTTTCAGAATTGGGGCTGTTACCAAACAAGTTTTTAGAGTTTCAAAAGCTTGGTCACACTCCTTGGTCCACTCAAACTTTGTAATCAGGGCATATAAGGGTTTGGCTATGTCAGCAAATTTGTGTACAAATTTCCTATAGTACCCACAATGACCCATGAAAGTTTGAAGTTCCTTTACACTTGTCGGTCTTGGAAGCTCTATTATGGCCTTTATTTTCTTCTCATCAATTGAAATTCCATTTTTAGAGACTATATGACCCAGCATTCTTCCTTGTCTGACAAAGAATACACATTTTTCTGGATTTAAACATACCCTGTAAGTTCTGCATTTCCTAAATATATTTTCTAAATCCTGCAAGTGATCTTGTCTTTTTAATGAAAAAGTACAAAGATCATCTACATAGATTTCCATTACTTTTCTCAAGAACTCTTTGAAGATATGACACATCAATCTCTGAAAAGTTGTTGGAGCATTGGTTAACCCAAAGGGCATAACCCTAAAGGCATAGATTCCCCATTCTGTGGAGACGGCAGTTTTATGTTGGTCTTCCAATGCTATAGGCACTTGGTTGTATCCTGAAAAGCCATCTAAAAAACTATAAACCTCCTTCCCAGCAACTCTTTCTAGAAGATGATCTGTTATAGGCAGTGGATAATTATCCCTTATAGTTGCTGCATTTACCTTTTTCAAGTTAATGCATACCCTAAGTTTCCCATTCTTTTTTGGTACCAAAACTATAAGAGATATCCATTCTGTATACTCTATTTCATAGATGAAATTGGCAGCTAATAGCTTGTCAATTTCTTCCTTTATCTTAGCAGAGTATTTATCATTAAATGTGTAATGTCTCTGTTTACTAGGTTTTGCTTCAGGTGTTATAGGAATCTTATGCTCACAGATTTTAGGATCAATACCTTTCAAATCTTTGTAGCTATAAGCAAATACATCCCTATATTTTCTTGCCAAGTTTCTTAGTGCCTCTTCTTCTTGAGTTGTCATGTCATCAGCCACTACAATGTGTCTTTCTTCTCCCTCCTCCTGAGTGATCATGATCGTTTTAGTTTCTTCCTCATTATCATAAGGCTCTCCTTTCTTCTTTTCCCTCTTTGGTTTCCTTCTGAGAAGTAATCTATTTTCCACTTCATAAGTCTTGAAATTTTCTGGTACATCAAATTGTTGGTCTTTGCTCATTTCCTTTGTCTTCTTCTCATTTTCCTGATTTTCTTCTGTTTCTTTGTGTTTGTTTTTCTTGTACTTACCTGAAATCTTATCCTTAATAGCATCTTCAGATTTTACTTCCTCCAAAAATTGTGTCTTTCCTTTTTGTAATATTATTTCTTCTTCTATGTCCTCTTCTGTTCTGGATACCTCTATCATTTGTATTCCAATATGAAAAATATCATATCCTTCTTCATTTTGAAATTCCACTCCTACATATTCATCACTGGCTAGATCCATGGTAGCCAAAATTTGATTCCACCCATAGGGCTCAAATTCCTCATCCTTGAATTGTTGAGGTACATAATTCTCATCTTGTAGCCCTCTTTCTTCCACACAATCCTCTCTTCTTAATCTCCTTTTCCTATTGGTCAGATTTCTTATCATAGTGCATCTCCATACAGATGATTCAGCTTCATCCTGGTCCTCCATTTCTGATTCCTCACTCAACTCTTGATTCTGATGAATTTTATACCATTCTTGAGGGGGTATGTCACAGTAGTGCCCATTTCTTATATTTACTTTAGTTATTCTTCCTTTGCTCTGTAGGTATAAGCAATCATTACCCCAATCTTGTACAATTTGCATTTGTCTCATGAATGGTCTGCCTAGGATAATTTCATATGAAGTAGATTGTGGGAATTCAACTATAGCAAAGGTATGTTCTATCTCTATCCCACATATGTCCACAATCACTTTTTCCCATATCCCTAGGGGTTTTTCAATGTGTCCATTTGCAAGTTGCAATCTCATTTTTGTGGGTAATAATTCACTTTTTCCCCATTTCTCCCAAGTTTGTTTAGTCATGATGGCCACTCCTGATCCACTATCCAAAATAGCTTTGGCTTGTTTTTTACCAAATTGTATTTTTAAAGTTGAATTTCCCTCTTCTCCCTCACAATATCCTCCTATCTTATCAATGGGAATATACCACAACTCCTCCATTTTTTGTAGTTGTGGGTGAAGATTTTCTGGTGTTGTTTCCCATTTTTTCACTTGGTTCTGTAGGTGAGGATTTTGTTTTATTAAATCTTCCCATGTGGTGTGATACAGAATTGTGCATCTTTTGTCTATATTCACTTGGAGTGTTACTTGTGGGTTTTCTTCCTTGATACTCTTTCCTCTTGTTTTTGTTGTCTCAGATTCCTCAACTGTTTTTTGAGAATTGTCTTCTTCCCCCATTTTGAGTTGTACTTCGCGAATGATTTGTTTACACTTCTGCATTCTTTCATGTTCTAAGTCTGGCATAGGATAAGCCATTGTATGATCAGCAGGACTTGGTCCTTCTTGAATTCTTCCTTTGTATGCTTTTATTAGAGTGTCTAGACTTTTTGAATTTCCTATTTCCAACTGGGTCTGTGTCTTTGAAGGAGAAGTATTGTTTGATTGTTTCCTATTTTCTTCTTCAATATTTTTACTCATTTTTTGCTTCCTCTCCCATTTCCCTTTTTGTCTATTTTTCTTCACCTTTGAGTTTGATTCTTCATTTTGTTCCTTTGTTGTTCTTTGTTGTTTTGTTTGTGACCTTGTTACAGCATTTACATCCACTAAATCAATGTCACTCAATTCTTCCTGTTCCATGATACTGACTGCTTTTAGTGGTATGTTATTAGATGTGTTTTGTTGTTTTTGGGGATTTTTTGGGTCTACTATATGCTCCCAAATTTTCATGTCATTTGGATGTTGCAATCGTCCGTTATGTTCATTTGAAGTCAACAGGGTCTGTTCATCTTCACTTCTCTCTCAGGTACCCGACTTTTTCACTCATCTTGTCAGAGCCATTTTTCAGTGGTTACTCATCCAAATTCAATGATTTAAAGCTTGGTGGATTCAACTTACTGTCTAGTATAACCATACAAATTTTCATAATCATTGAATTCCTACATTTTGAGTTATGTTGATTTGTCTGCTCACTGGTCTCAAACTGTAGCAGCCCGTGAAAATCAGGATGATGTCATCACTTGTTAAAACTCATTCTCAGTGTGTGGTTTATTATTTTTGATGAGATTACTCTTGAAAGTTAGCTCTTTAAGTTACCTAGACTTCCCCAAGAGGAATTAAGCTAATTGCTTCTGTGCTCAGAGAATTATGTAAAACATTGGACAGGTGTATGAACCAAGAATAGCAAGTTTTCACCTCTAAGCTAACTCCAACTTATCTGTTTTGATCTATCTTTTTGAGAGTGACCTTCCAAGGTACATAGGGTGTCTAATACATCCATTGGCAAGCTAAAAGGGCCCACCATATACCCCTGGAGTTCAATTGGCTAGTGTAGATCAAGGATTTTGCAACACCTCTTCATCTTCAAGCACATACCTATCCATCTCTTCACAGTGGTATCAGAGCAAGGTTGGACATGGCAGATGGATTTCCTTCATCAATTGACAAATTGGACAGAGGTAACTACTCAGCTTGGTCATTAAGGATGGAAGCTTATCTCCAAGGTAGAAGTTTATATGGTTATGTGGCTGGAGATGAAGTTATGCCAAGTTTCAGGAAAAAAAGTCAACCAACACAAGAAGAGCAAGAAAGATTGAGCACATGGTGCTCCAAGGATGCACTTGCAAGGTCTTATCTCCTCAACTCTATCTCAGATTTTTTGTTGCCTCACATTAGAAGTTGTAAGACATCTCATGAAGTGTGGGATGCACTTGAAGCTTTCTTTTCTTCAAGTACTAAAGCTAGGAAGCATCAACTATGGCTGGATTTCACAACTCTCAAGAAGGCTCCCAAACAAAATGTGACTGATTTTGTCATAAAGCTCAAGGACATAACAGATCAGTTGGGAAGTATTGGAGAGGTAATAGATGAAGAGCAAATTGTAAGGCAGGTGATCAATGGCTTGAAGGCAGATGACAAGTGGGAAGCATTCACCACAGCTATGGATTTGTACATGGACATGCATGTACCTGATTTCAATACACTCATTGGACAACTACTTACTCAAGAGGCAAAGCTTATCAAAAATGGAGAAAGCTCTAAAGGTAATCAATCTTCAGCTTTATACACTAATAAAAGCAAGTCCAAAGATAACAAAGGAAAGGCAAAGAAAGTGGATGATGAAGCAGGTACATATCAAGCTAACTATGCAAGTAGAGGAAGACATGGCAGAGGTAGAGGAAGAGGAGGTAGACAAGGCAGGGGGAGATCCCAAGACTCCAACTCATGTTCTATTTGTGGATTAACTAATCATACAACTGAAAATTGCTTTAGAAATTCCAAGAATCAAAGAGGCAGAGGATACAATAGAGGAAGTTATGGATACTCAAGAGGAAGGTTCAACAACTACCATGGCAACTACAACAACTACAATCATTCAAACTATCAAGGAGGCTACAAAGGAAGGAGAGACTACAATAACTACACAGAAGACTCAAACAAAGAGGATTCATTATTGATCATGAACATGGCTATGCCACAAGGTAAATCTGATGAGCATGTTTTCTACATAGATTCAGGTTGTTCAAATCATGTGGCAGGAAATGTGGCACTCCTATCAGATTTAGAAGATCCAAGGAATATGAGGTACAAACAGGAGATCATACAAAACATCATGTGGAGAAAATAGGCAATGTCAAAGCACCTGATGGAAACATCAACCTACTTAGTAAGGTACTCTACGTCCCTACCATTACAAAGAATTTGATAAGTGTTGGGCAGATAGTAGAGAAAGGGTTGCAAGTTAGTTTCACAAAACCAGGAGCATTTGTTGAAGATCCAAGTCAAGGATTCAGAAGAATTGCAAAAGGTGAAAAGACAGGTAGATTGTTCACATTTGAATTACAGGACACTAGAAACATTGCTCTCTTTAATTATGGTAGTCAGACACTCACAGAATTGGAAGTATGGCACAAAAGGTTAGCACATATTGGTGAAAGGTCATTAAAGCAAATTTGTAGGGACCAAAGTGTACTTGGACTTCCTAATTTGTCAAAACAACATATGATTTATAAGTGTAGTGCATGTCAATTTGGAAAGTCTCACAAGTTACCATTCATGAAGAAAGGTTATATGCATGGAGATCTCTTGGAGTTGGTTCATACAGATGTATGGGGACCTAGCAAGGAAGCTTCAATATCTGGATCAAGGTATTATGTTTCCTTTATTGATGATTGCAGCAGATGGACTATCCTATTCTTTATGAAACACAAAGATGAAGTTTTTTCATGTTTCAAAAGATATTTGGCTCTTGTGGAGAATCAAACAGGTAAATCTCTAAAAAGGCTAAGGTCAGATGGAGGGGGAGAATACTTCTCCCATGAGTTTGATTCTTTTCTTCAAGAAAGAGGAATCAAAAGAGAGGTAACTACAAGGTACACTCCTGAGCAAAATGGAGTGGCAGAAAGGAGGAATAGGACAATTGTTGAAGCTGCAAGGTCTATGTTAAATGAAAAGCATTTACCTAATTACTTATGGGCTGAGGCTGTATCTACAGCCACTTACTTGATTAACAGGTTGCCTTCAAAACCCCTTGATGGGATGACTCCATATGAGGCTTGGAATGGAAGAAGACCAAGCTTAGATCATTGTAAAATTTTTGGATGTATTGCTTTTGCTCATGTTCCTTCACAGGTTAGAGGCAAGATGGATCCAAAGGCAGAAAGGTGTGTATTTATTGGATATGACAACAATCAAAAGGGCTACAGGTTATACAACCCTACCAACAAAGGATTCTTGGTAAGCAGGGATGTAGTTTTTGATGAGAACAATTCATGGTATGAAGATTCATGCAGGAAGGTCAATTTACCATATGATCTTGAAGAAGATTTTCCAAAGCTTGGTAGAGAACAACCAAAGATTGAAGAACAAGACACCTCGGAGGATGATGAAGAATCTCATATGGAAAAGATCAAAGCATGGAAGTCTAAAGGTAAAGCAAAATTGTAGGAACTTGGACATGAGGAAGAATCATCACATCATGGCCTAAGAAGATCTATGAGGGAAAAGAAAAAACTAGAAAGGTATGGGTTTGACACCTCATTAGTAACTAAACATTCTATCTACATAGCACAAACCAAGAGGAGCCATCATCATTTGAAGAGGCCAAAGCAAAATTAGAATGGAAGCATGCAATGAAGTTCAGGGTTTTGGGGCTAAACCAGGATTTAAAACAGGTTAACAGGCAGACAGGACTTCTTGAAATGCTTTGGGTATTGGCCTCACAAAGCTCTACTAGCCCTTAAAAGTTCCCCACAAATTGCCAAAAATTAGACCCCTATTTTTGCCCTAAAAAATTGGTCGAATTTGCCCGTCAATCGCGTTCGCAAGCTCTGTCAATCGCGATTGATAGGTCAATCGCGATCGACGTGTCGGTCGTGATTGACAGGTCCGTCGTGGCTGTCAGCCGCGATTGATGGGTCAATCGCGATTGACACGTGGCCCGGATTTTCAATCGATCGTGGTCAAAGGGTCATTGACTCTGTCGATCGCGATTGACGGGTCGATTGCGATTGGCAAGTCCGTCGCGAGGGTCTGTCGGTCATGGTCAAGCAATCGTTGACTGGATCGGTCGCGATGGACAGGTCCGTCGGGGCTGTCAGTCGCGATTCACTGGTCAGTCGCGATTGATGGCTCAATCGCGATTGACACATGTCACGCATAGGTTCTGTCAGTCATGGTCAATCGGTCGTTGACTCTGTCAGTCGCGATTGATGGGTCGATCACGATTGACAGGTCGATCGGCAAGTGTCCGTCGTGGTTTGTCGATTGCGATTGACATAAAACTGAGGAATTTTAAAATTGCAAGCACACATTTAGGATGTCCTAGGCCTACACATCATGGTTATACACTTTGTTTTGCAAAATGGTCAACTTTTTTGTCGGTCGCGATTGACAGAGGTCAACGCCTCGGGACCTGCACAGTCAATTTTTTTACCTACTGGAGCTAGTGCAGCTGCTAGGGATGCTGATTCCTGCAGAAAATCTCAAAAAACACAGAAAATCACAAGTACACAAATGCTCTCTCGCTCTCTCTCACAAGTGAAATGAGGGGAATGGTATGGGTGGGGTGATATGACCAAAAACTGAAATTTTTCGCGATGGTGGAGATGGATGTGGGAGATGGTGAGGATGATGATGGTGATGAGAAAAACAAAAGAAAATAGATAAAAGTGAAGAAAATACCTATGACTCCAACACCTCAATTCTATGTCTTACCATCACACGCTCGTCCTCAAAGCTCGATCCCCGGCAACGGCGCCAAAATTTGGTGTAGCTCAATGATGAGTAGCACCTCCTTTAATGTCAATCCGGGAAGATGTGAGGATGGTATGATGACCTCGAGCAAGTGAAGGCACAAGTGCGTGAGTGAGAAGCACACAAACATGCACACACATACACACACACGCGCACACAAGGTAAGACAAAGAGAGAGAAGCAATGGAGTTCCTTTAGATTACTTTAAAAATGCTCATACAAGTTCAACTCTATTACAAGCTAACCTCAAAAATGAGCTCTCTAGCTCTATTTATAGTTTTTCACTAGCTTTTGGCCCTGTCCAGACCTAGTGTCCGGCCTAGTTAAAAATTAGGTTCTAGGGCCTATTTGGAGGTTCAAACGGAGTCTAAAAAATATGAAAACTGATAGGGAGGTACTTCTAAAGCTCCTCAAGCTCAAGGACTCCTTGGCTTGCACAAAATGGAGCTACAAAAATATGAAATGGTATTTACAATGGTTTTTAGTGATGAAAATCACTATTTTTGTAGGGATTTCTTCTAACATTTTGACATACATTTCCTGGAGCTCCCTACTTGCTCCTTCTTCTTGTGTGCCCAACTCCTTGATGCATGAAAAATTTAGATGGCCTACTTGCCAGATCTTCTTTGACTACTGTGTCTGCTTGTGCTTTCTCTTCGCTCCGACTCCCTTCGTAGGCTTCCTTGTCTTGTGAGTCCTTCGGTTCCTTGACTACTGCCAACAGGCTCTAAGTAATTTCTTGTCCACCCAAATTTGCTTGACATTACCAAGAAAATGTGATTTCTGATTCTTGATGTAAGGGTCTTTTGGGCCTTCTATGCGAGTTTTTTCAGAAAACCCATCTTGACATGGGGAATGCAACAAAGGTTGATTTTTTATAGATGCATCAGACTTCTGCAAGGGGTCAATGGGTAGTGTTGTTGGAGATTGATCTAGAGATTCATCGATACATTTATCCGTATTACACATTGAATCTCTAGATGTACAAATGGGTGATGCATTGTCATGATTGACCATCGATTTGACATTATTCTCCACATCAATGATACCTGGTATTTCTTGATCATGTCCTTCTTGATCATGTCCTTCTTGATCATATGAGTGTAGATCATCCCTGCTTATGATTTCATGAGGGGAATCCAAATTTACAGGAAGAGAGGGTCCTTCCACATCCCGCAAACACTTGGAGTCCTCATTTCTCCATTCTCCAAGGTTTCTTGTGATTTACTCAAAGAAGGATTAGATTCAAAAACATGAGTAGAAAGAAAATTTTGTTAATGAAAAGCACACTCTTTGAAATGATGATTTTGTCCCCAATTATCATACGGTGTGTAATCATTAGGATTTTCCATAGATATATATGTAGAAGCACGCATAATAGGTGGAAAAGACAACTCAAATTCTTGATGATTTTGTGTGATGAACCTTTGGGTGCCAATGATCAAGTCTTCATCTATACAATCCATGACAAAGAATGTTTCCGAAAATCGCATATCATCCACCATAACAGGCAACACAACTTGACCCATGCATTCACAATGTTCACCATCCATGAGGATAGAAGAATAAGTTGTTGGTTGAATGTTCTAAAAACTAATGGTCACTAGGTCAATATGAATTAAATTCCACTCACAATTAGGATTGATATACGCACTCAACCTTCTATAGTTATATCCTATTCTTATATGCACAAAAGTATTGTGATATTCTCTTGTTGCAAATATGGATCCTACCCCCTTTGACATTTCCCCCGTTTCCTTGACTCCTTGCAATTTTCTCTAGATGTTTCATCCTTATGTGAGATTATTTCATGCATTTCATGTTTATCTCCCTCCTTTTTTTCAATCTTAGCCCCCTTTCTTCTCTCTTTTGCTTTTTTCTTTCCCATGATGCAATTTTTCTCCCTCTTGGTATTGCAAAAAAATCCTTTGGAGCCCCCTTGGTTTCCTGGTCCCACTTGAGGGTCAACTTCAAATTATCCTACCTGAAAATTAACGCATTATTCTTATAAAAAACAGTTGAGGCCATGTAGGATTGAAACGAGCTATAGAGCTAAAAAAATGGACTTTGTCAAATCAGGCTCTTGGGGGTCAAAACAGGCAAACAGGCTCTTATGGAAAAATCACGATTTTGTATGAAATCAGAGAATCGCGATTTTATGAATATCAAGAGAATCGCGATTTTATGAACTTCAAAAGAATCACGATGCTATGAACTTCAAGAGAATCGCGATGCTATGAAATCAGAGAATCGCGATCCTGTGAAACCAAGAGAATCGCGATTGTGTGAAATCAGAGAATCGCGATTGTGTGAAATCAGAGAATCGCGATTATGTGAAATCAAAGAATCGCGATTTTGTACCTTGAGAATCGTGTTTTCACAAAATCGTGTTTTTGGCTGAAAATCGTGATTTGTGAGAATCGCGATTTTGAGCAGAGAATCGTGTTTTTGAAAATCGCCATTTTGAGTAGAGGATCGTGTTTTTGAAAATCGCGATTGCCAACAGAGAATCGTGTTTTCACAGAATCGTGTTTTTGCTGAAAATCATGATTTATGAGAATCGTGATTTTGAGCAGAGAATCATGTTGCTGAGAATCACGATTTTGAGCAGAGGATCGTGTTTTCGAAAATCGTGATTGCCAACAGAGAATCGTGTTTTTGAAAATCATGTTTTAAAAAATCGTGTCTTAGAGAATCGTGTTCTAGAGAATCGCGATTTTGTCTCAGAGAATCGTGGTTTCCCAAAATTTAGAGAATCGCGATTTTGAGCACAACTACAGAATCGTGTTTTGAAAATCGCGATTTGTCTCAGAGAATCATGGTTTCCAAAAAATTAGAGAATCGTGATTTTGAACACAACCACAAAATCATGTTTTCTTAGAATCATGTTTTTTGGCTGAAAATCGTGATTTGTGAGAATCGGGATTTAAAGCACAACCACAGAATCGCGATTCTGAGAATGACCACAGAATCGTGTTCTTTTCAAAAGGCTTTTAGGCGGGAAACAGAGAATCACGATTTTCAAAAAAATTTTGAATTTTCACAGAATCGCGATTTTCATCACAAAATCGTGTTTTTTTTTGGCGAGAACTTTGAATTTCTGAGCGCCGAGCAATGGCGAGCTCCATATGTGCAGAAAATCATGAAACAACACAAAGCTTGCACTCTCTTGCACTTCCTAACTCCTTCCCACACAATAATGCATGAAAAATGGTATGAAAATGGTGAAAATGCACTAAAAAACAAGAAATTTCTATGAAGAAGAAGATGGAAGAAGGTGAAGATGGTGATGATGATGAAGATGAAGAAGAAAAAACAGAAAATGAACAAAAATGATAATTTTTTTACCTTCCAACGTCGCAAATCTACGATCTTACCATCACAACGCTCGTCCTCGCAGCTCTCTCCCCGGCAACGACACCAAAATTTGGTGTAGCTCAAGCGTAAGCACCACTTTACTTGTCAATCCGCGGAGACGTGAGGACCGGTATGAGCAAGTGAAGGCACAAGTGTGTGAGTGAAAGCACACAAGCATGCACACACATACACACACACGCACACGGTAAGATCAAAGAGAGGAACAATGGAAGGGCTTTGATTACAAAAGAAATCTATTACAAAACTGAAATCTACAAGAAGCTAACCTCAAAAATGAGCTCTGAAGCTCTTTTTATAGTTTTTGGACTATTTTTGGCCCTGTCCAGACCTAGTGTCCGGCCTAGTTAAAAATTAGGTTCTAAGGCTTATTTGAAGGCTCAAACGGAGTCTAAAAATTATGAAAATTGGTAGGATGATACTTCTAATGCTCCTCAAGCTCGAGGACTCCTTGGCTTGCACAAAATGGAGCTACAAAAATAGAAAATGGTATTTACAATGGTTTTAGTGATGGAAACCACTAATGGTTCACTCGAATCTGGCACTATGGAAACTTGATAAAGAGTGGCATGTTCCACTGGTGGTTTACTGCAACAGATCGGGCATTCCTTGCACCACTTATGGACATCAGCTTCCATAGTAGGCCAATGCACTCCGAATCTCCTAAGTGACTGCAAAGTTCTTTGCTTTGAGTAGTGTTGCTCTAATGCACCTACATGTGCTAATTGCAACCATTTTGCGTACTCGTCCTATTCCACACAACAAGCCAATATCCTGTGATCGGTCTGTTTGTACATACTTCCTGCCATTATATGATACTTCTGTGCTTTTACTACCTCTCTATCTTGAGTGTTTATGACTGGGTGATTAGGCCCGTATGTCAGTACTGGCACTAATGGCTTAGCCCACTAAGGTACTACTTCCAAATTAAACAAGTAAGCATCAGGAAGGTCATCTGACACTCTGTTGGCAGTAGTCAAGGAACCGAAGGACTCACAAGACAAGGGAGCCTACGAAGGGAGTCGGAGCAAAGAGAAAGCACAAGCAGACACAGTAGTCAAAGAAGATCTGGCAAGTAGGCCATTTAAATTTTTCATGCATCAAGGAGTTGGGCACACAAGAAGAAGGAGCAAGTAGGGAGCTCCAGGAAATGTATGTCAAAATGTTAGAAGAAATCCCTACAAAAATAGTGATTTTCATCACTAAAAACCATTGTAAATACCATTTCATATTTTTGTAGCTCCGTTTTGTGCAAGCCAAGGAGTCCTTGAGCTTGAGGAGCTTTAGAAGTACCTCCCTATCAGTTTTCACATTTTTTAGACTCCGTTTGAACCTCCAAATAGGCCCTAGGACCTAATTTTTAACTAGGCTGGACACTAGGTCTGGACAGGGCCAAAAGCTAGTGAAAAACTATAAATAGAGCTAGAGAGCTCATTTTTTAGGTTAGCTTGTAATAGAGCCCAACCAAATCGCACTATGATATGGGTACCAAAGAAAGCCCTTGCACAAAATCAGCCCCCTCACACTAGACTTCAAAATCTATGGTCTAGGCCTACCATGACTTATCCTCAAGAAAGACCACTTCCAATCCAAGGATCCCAAGCAATCATGCCTAAACTCAAAAAAAATACAAGGGGGGACTTCAAGGCAACAACCTACACAACAAAGACACCAAGGCGAGGTAAAGGACTAAATCAAGCACAGAGCTCCAACAAAGATCAAAGAACCTCTTCTGCAAGGATATGGGTTTGGAAGACGAAAGTACCACTAGCATCTACCAAAGTAAAGAGCCAACCACGATGGATCAAACCCTCACGAAATCATTCAAACATGAAGCAGCCAAAGGTGATCACTACCCAGTCGCAGACCATTCTCAAATGGATCCCTATAAGGAGGAATGATCAGTTGTCATCTCGAGATACAATGGATACCTCCAACAAAGATGGCATCAACATCTGCAAGTGACATCAAGCCTTGACGAGCAACAACCATGTGCTCCTTGCACAACCCTGTCTTTTGCACCATTCAGGTCATGCATTTCCAAAGTATGCATTAATATAGGGCCACATTACATGCCCGTGCATAGACACACTTGAGAATCCCAAGCACAAGAGCACATTGACATATGTCAAATATTTCTATTGATACTAAATTTTGTGTTCTTGTTTTGTGATATTTTTTTCAGCTTGATGATTAGTAAAAAATTTAAACTTATTTGCAAGCAAATAATTTTTAAACTTTTTAACCGCATATACCATGCCTAATCCTTCTCAATCAGTAGTGGTATAATTTCGTTCAGCTGTGTTTAACTATCTACTAGCATAGGCAATTGGGAGATCCATATTACCTTCACCCGTAGGTTGCGCAAGTACACACCCGATAGCATAATTGGATGCATCTACGTGAACATGAAAGGGCTTATTCCAACCTGGTGTAGTCAAGATTGGTGTTGAACATAATCGCCGTTTAAGATCATTGAAGGATTTCTCACATTCATCAGTCCACTCAGAATTTGTCAAAAGTCCATACAGAGGCTTTGGAATGATGGCATACATGTGTACAAAACGTCGGTAATAACCACAATGTCCCATGAAGACACTATCTGTCCTAGAATCTTGCCTTGCCTAACCATGAAAACACTCTTGTCTGGGTTCGGGCAGACTTGATATTCTCTACATTTGTCAAAGATTTTCCTGAGTTCTGCTATATGTGTCTGTCTAATGTTGGAATGCTCTTAGAAGATGTATTTTTTGAAGCATTTTTTATGAAAAATAATTGTAAAATGCCAAAAACTTGTAAAAATATTTATGCAACTGATGTAAAAATAAGGAAGAGTCTTCCTTATGTAGAATAGAATTTTATGTAATGTTTCTAGAATTTTTGGAAACTCCTATATAGCATATTTTTAGAATAATAGAGGAAAGGACCAAAATTCAAGTGTGAAAAGGGACACTTGAAAATGTATATAAGACAATTTCCTCTATTATGAGGGGGTTGGTTGATTATTTGTTTACATGCTATCCAAGTGAAGAGAGAGTTTCCTGCTGAAAATCGTGTTTTCTCCTCTTTGTGTGATTTCTTTGAGTTGTGAGTCTATTCCTTGTGTATCCATGGAGATTTGTGAGTTTCTATTGTGTATTTCTGTTGAATGTGTATGAAGAGAGCTGAATATTGATGTGTTGAGTGATAAGTTGATGAAGAATGGTGTTGGAGATGAAAATCGTCTGTTTGTACAGAATCGCGATTGTCTCGTCTATATGGTACAGGTAACATTTTTTAGTTTTAACTTCATGGTTGTATTCTGCTGAGAATAGCATGCTTTAGACACCAAGATTGTGGAAAATGGTAGAGATTTGCTCAAGATAATCCAAACCCTAGAAATTCCTCTTCATTTTCACTATTCTCAGAAATCCAGCCATTATTCTCTTATTTCTTGGATTCTATCATGTAGAAGGGGTTGTGGTCTCATGTATATTCCCAGGATTGACAAAATAAAGATGTATTGTTAATTCTTTATGCTAAATGATTGGAGAGGACAACTCCAAAGATCAATAACAAACATTTTTTGGCACCGTTGTCGGGGAGTATATCAAAAGCTTCATTGAAGTTGGACCTTGCTGGATCTTCTAATGTGATGGTATTGTACACATGGAAAAGGTAATACTCCTTATTCAAGAAATGTAAAACATGAAAAGGTAGATTTCTTTGTTTTTCTTTTGGGAAAAGAAAGCATTAGATAATCTTTTGAGAATAAGAAGTGTTGAAATTTTTGCAAATTGATAGTTGTTCATGACATTTTCTTGAAGTAAAGTGCAAGTGTGTGAAAAACTGAATCAAGAAAGCTGATGATAAGGTAAAATGTGTCTATTCTTGCATTTGTAGATTGCTTTTTGATCAAGTACTAAGCAAAATTGTTGATCTTGGGAAGAGGACAAGATTGCATTAAGGAAAAGTCAAGTTAAGTAGCTAGATGCAAGTAGATAAGATCCATTTGTAACCAAGTCAAAGTAATATTCTTGAGAAAAGCTGAATTGCATCTTGAAAAGAGAAATATTTGAGTTTATCTTTGCAAAAATTGACATTTGCATTTCTTAACACAATTTTCTTTGGGAGATTTTGCTCATAAACTGTTTTGATAGCCCAAGCATAGGAAAGTATAACCAATCAAGGAACACAGGATCAATAGATTCACAAACCACAAACCCTAAGTGAAGTGTTTACCTTAATTTAGGGCAAAATACAAAAAAAAAATTCATAAATTCATCAAGATTAATGAAACAAATTTCTTTTCTCCTTAGGAAGTTGGATTGAAGCTTTGGTGACAAGAGTAATAGGGACCAAGTGAAAGGAAAGCAAAAATTTGTCAAAAAACTAGAAAACTTGAAAAACACGATTCTCTGCACAGGATCGCGATTTTTTGAATTATTATGTGGTTATGATGTAAAATTACAGGTGATTGTTGAATTGGAATTGGTAAAGGGTACTGAAGGGAAACAAGAGAAAAAAAATACTCAAATTTGCACAAAATAGGAAGTACAGAAAAAAACACGATTCTCTACACAAAATCATGATTTTTTGTAAGAGAAAAATTTTCTAATGAGAAGTGATTAATCATGAAAAATTAAGAATTGAGTATTCAAACCATAAAGTTGTTGAAGAATGAAATTGATCAAGTGAAAAAGTGGAAATCAGTGGAAATTGCACAAGATCACGATTTTCTGGACACTATAAAATCCTGGAATTGCAAGAGAAACTCATTTGAGTGAGAGAGAGAGAGAGAGAGAGAGCAGGCAAAAAATCGCGACTTTCTGCAGCAAAGCGTTTTGGAGAGAGTTTGAATCAAACAAGCAAGGTAAGGGGCTCAATACCATATTTTTTGTATTTCCTTAAATTCACATGATGTTTAAGCACAAAAAATACACAAAATAACCAAAATCACGAAATCGCGATATTCTGAATCTTTTTAATTTTTTAGTGGAAAAAATATTATTTCAGGTTAGTTTCTTCATTGCATGTTAAAAACTAGATAAGGCGATTCTATAGAAGAAAGAAAATTCTAAAAATTAATACCTGGAAAATTTTCAAAAAATTGGACAGAATCGCGATTCTGTAGTTAGACACAAAATCGCGATTCTGTGAAACTACTAACAAAATCGCGATTCCCATAACACGATTTTCATCAGAAAATCGTGTTATTTACGATTGTGAGCAATCACGATCGTCTGGGAAAAAAATAGTGAAAAACACGATTTTGAACACAAAATCGTGCAAAACACGATTTTAGCCTCAGAATCGTAAAAAACACGATTTTGACTAGAAAATTGTGGAAAACACGATTTTAGCCTCAGAATCGTGAAAAACACGATTTTGACAAGAAAATCGTGGAAAACACGATTTTAGACAGAAAATCGTAAAAAACACGATTTTGACTAGAAAATCGTGGAAAACACGATTTTAGATAGAAAATCGTAAAAAACACGATTTTGACTAGAAAATCATGGAAAACACGATTTTAGACAGAAAATCGTAAAAAAACACGATTTTGACTAAAAAATCATGGAAAACACGATTTTAGCCTCAGAATCATAAAAAACACGATTTTGACTAGAAAATCGTGGAAAACACGATTTTAGCCAGAAAATCGTGAAAAACACGATTTTGACCAGAAAATCGTGGAAAACACGATTTTGACCAGAAAATCGTGGAAAACACGATTTTACCCAAAAAATCGTGGAAAACACGATTTTGATAAGAAAATCGTGGAAAACACGATTTTGACAAGAAAATCGTGGAAAACACGATTTTAGCCAGAAAATAGTGAAAATTAATTGAATGATCCTTAGGTCTGTAAACAAATTATACACACATTCCAAGCAAGACTTGGGAAGGAAGGAAATAGAGCAAGAGGAAGGGGAAGTGCAAGAAAGAAATTTAGGGCAAGAAAACAACATGGAAATTTTAAATGAAACAAATGAGCCCATTGAAACTGGGGATTATAGAAATATCCTCAAATATATGTACACAAATAGGTTTGGAACCTATGTATATCAGGATGGAATGCATAAGTTTCTCATTAGACTGAGAAACTTAGAAGTTCCCTTGAACATAACACCAGTAGCTCAATTCAAAGATGGTAGATATGAGGATAGACAAGGATGTGTGTACATCTTCTCACAAGACCCAGAAAATTCAAATGACTTAGGGCAATGTGCTGACAAGAGACCTTGGGAACAGAACCTAGGGCAATCAGACTTGTCAAGGCCACATGAAATTCACAGTAATGGTGAGCAACAACAAGGTAGAAGAACACATACTTCTCCAAATCCTTTTGAAAAGGAACCAGAAGCATTTAATGACTTTCCTCTAAGGAGAAGACATCATTGGCAAAATCAGGGTAGAATGCTTAGACCATATCAGGTAGCCAAATGCATGAAAAATCAGTATGAAGGATATTCGGATCCTCATGCTCATGCTGCAGAATTTAGGCAGTTGATTAGAGTTGAAGAGGTGGAGGATTATAAAGTCCAATTTGAGGCATTTGGACTAACCCTAATAGGACCTGCATTATCTTGGTTCATTCCTTTGAGAAAGGAAATGTACCTAGATATTGAATCCTTCCTAGAAGCCTTCATTGGGGAATTTTCAAAGACTGGAATAAAACATAGCACAGCCACATTGATACATAGCTTTAAACAACAAAAAGATGAAAATGTTAGGGAGGCAGCCATGAGATTCAAGCAGTACATTGACAGATGTCCTAGGCAGGAAGTACCTTCCATGGCAAGACAAGTATCCCTATTCATAGAAGGATTAAGAAGTGCCCAATTGAGAACCCTAGTGTATTATAGGAGGTGTTCTGACCTAGGAGCTTGTGTAAAAGAAGCAATTGGTTTGGAAGATAATAGAGGCCAAGACATGTTAGCATTTGATCAACCTAGAACAAATGAAGATAAAATCCCACCAGCAGAAGAATTGGCTCAAGCCATTGCTATCATTTGGTACAACAATGCCCATATCAAAAGCCACCACATTTGCAGGATAGGAAAACACTCAAATATTGTACAATAGAGAGAAAATGGACAAATCATACCAAGGAGGAATGCTTCTATAATAAACAACCCATAAAAGAGAGAGATTATGTGAGTCAATGAGAATCAAGATATATTGAGCAACCAAGACCTGTACTTGGGCAACAACCTCCTGTTCCAACAAATGTGGTACCAATTAAATACACACCAATAGAGGAGGGAAACTCAAAAACAAGGTCACCATACAAGGAAGATTATCAATGGAATGAAGGATATCAAGAAGAATGGGAAGGATATGAATTGAGAGAACCAGAACTACAAGCCCTAGACTTGGGAAATGGGAGAATTGAGATGGATACAGCCACATTCATGTATATAACCAATAATTATATGTCCAATCAAAAACCTCAGTTCAAAGGGGGACCAAAGATAACTTGTTATAGGTGTGGGGGAGAACATTTCATTAGAGACTGTCCACAACCTCCTACATTAAGAATTGAGGGAGCTTATTGTAAGGATTGTGGCAGGGATCATTTAATAAAGGATTGTCCAAAAAATCCTCAAAAACCACAAAACACACCTAATAACATACCATTGAAAACAGTCAACATCATGGAGCAAGAAGAATTGAGTGACATTGACCAAGTAAATATAAATGCTATAACAAGGGCACAAGCTAAACAACAAGAAACAACTAAGGAACAAAATGAAGGATCAGTTTCAAAGGGAAAGAAAAATAGATAAAAAGGGAAATGGGAAAGGAAAAAAAGAATGGGTAAAAATTTGGAAGAAGAGAATAGGGAACAATCAAACAGTACTCCTTCTCAGAAGACACAAACTCAGTCTGAGATAGGAAATTCACAGAGTCTAGAAACATTGATTAAAGCATATAAAGGAAGAATTCAAGAGGGACCAAATCCTATAGACCATGGGATGGCTTATCCTATGCCAGACTTAGAACATGAAAGGATGCAGAAGTGTAAACAAATCATACAGGAAGCACAACTCAAACTGAGGGAAGTAGACAATGCTCAAAAAACAGTTGGGGAATCTGAGACAACAAGAACAAGAGGAAATAATAATGAGGAAGAAAACCCACAGATAACATTCCAGGTAAATATAGATAAAAAATGTACAATTCTATATCACACAACATTGGAAGAATTGATGAAACAGAATCCTCACTTACAAAACAAAATGGAAAAAGGGGAAACAATACCAGAAAATCTTCATCCACAACTCCAGCAATTGGAGGAATTATGGTATATTCCCATTGATAAAATAGGAGGATATTGTGAAGGAGAAGAGGGAAATTCAACCCTAAAAATACAATTTGGAAAAAATCAGGTCAAAGCTATTCTGGATAGTGGATCAGGAGTAGCCATCATGACTAAACAAACCTAGGAAAAATGGGGAAAAATGAATTAATACCCACCAAAATGAGATTGCAACTTGCAGATGGACACATAGAAAAACCCCTAGGAATATGGGAAAAGGTGATTGTGGATATATGTGGAATAGAGATAGAACATACTTTTGCCATAGTTGAATTCCCACAATCTACTTCATATAAAATTATCCTAGGAAGACCATTTATGAGACAAATGCAAATTGTGCAAGATTGGGGTAATGATTGCTTATACCTTCAAAGCAAAGGAAGAATAACCAGAGTGAATCTAAGAAATGGGCACTACTGTGACATATCTCCTCAAGAATGGTATAAAATACATCAAAATCAAGAATTAAGTGAAGAATCAGAGATGGAAGACCAGGATGAAACTGAATCATCAATATGGAAGTGCAATATGATAAGAAACCTCACCAATAGAAAAAGGAGATTGAGAAGAGAAGATTGTGTGGAAGGAAGAAAGTTACAAGATTAGAACTATGTACCACAACAATTTAAAGATGAAGAATTTGAGCCCTATGGGTGGAACCAAATCTTGGCAACCTTGGATCTGGCCAGTGATGAGTATGTAATGAAGAAGGGTATGATGTTTTTCACATTGGAATACAAATGATACAAGTATCAAAAACAGAAGAGGAACAGAAAGGAGAAATGATATTAGAAAAAGGGAAAACACAATTTTTGGAAGAAGTAAAAGCTGAAGATGCTATTAAAGATAAAATCTCAGGCAAGTATAAGAAAAACAAACACAAGGAAATAGAAGAAAACCAAGAGGATGAGAAGAAGAAAAGGGAAACAAACAAAGATCAACAGTTTGATGTACCAGCAAATTTCAAGACTTATGAAGTAGAAGACAGACTACTTCTCAAGATGAAACCAAAGAGAGAAAAGAAGAAAGGGGAGGCTTATGATAATGAGGAACAAACTAAAAAGGTCATGATCACTCAGGAAGAGGGGGAAGAAAGACATATTGTAGTGGTTGATGACATGACAACTCAAGAAGAGGAGGCACTAAGAAACTTGGCAAGAAACTATAGGGATGTGTTTGCTTATAGCTACAAGGATTTGAAAGGCATTGATCCTAAAATCTGTGAGCATAAGATTCCTACTACACCTGATGCAAAACCTAGCAAACAAAGACATTACACCTTCAATGATAAATACTCTGCTAAAATAAAGGAAGAAATTGACAAGCTGTTAGTTGCCAATTTCATCTATGAGATTGAGTATACAGAATGGATATCTCCTATAGTTGTGGTACCAGAAAAGAATGGGAAACTTACGGTATGCATTAACTTGAAAAAGGTGAATGCAGCAACTATAAGAGATAGTTATCCACTGCCTATAACAGATCATCTTCTAGAAAGATTTGCAGGGAAGGAGGTTTATAGTTTTTTAGATGGTTTTTCAGGATACAATCAGGTACCTATAGCATTGGAAGACCAACATAAAACTACCTTTTCCACAGAATGGGGAATTTATGCTTTTAGGGTTATGCCCTTTGGGTTAACCAATGCTCCAGCAACTTTTCAGAGGTTGATGTGTCATATCTTCAAAGAGTTCCTGAGAAATGTAATGGAAATTTATGTAAATGATCTGTGTACTTTTTCACTAAAAAGACAAGATCACTTGCAGGATTTAGAAAATATATTCAGGAAATGCAGAACCTACAGAGTGTGTTTAAATCCAGAAAAGTGTGTATTCTTTGTAAGACAAGGAAGAATGTTAGGTCACATAGTCTCTAAAAATGGAATTTCAACTGATGAGAAGAAAATAAAGGCCATAATAGAATTTCCAAGACCAACAAATGTAAAGGAACTTCAAACTTTCATGGGACATTGTGGGTACTATAGGAAATTTGTACACAAGTTTGCTGACATAGCCAAACCCTTATATGCCCTAATTACAAAGTTTGAGTGGACCAAGGAGTGTGACCAAGCCTTTGAAACTCTAAAAACTTGTTTGGTAACAGCCCCAATTGTGAAAACACCTCAATGGGATAAAATTTTTCATGTCCATGTGGATGCTTCAAATTATGCTTTAGGATGTGTGTTAGCAGAACCAATAGAAGGAAGCAAGTTAGATTTTCCAGTGGCTTATGCTAGTAGGCAATTGAATCTAGCAGAAAAAAATTACACAACCACTGAGAGAGAAGGGTTGGGCATGATATTTGCTGTAAAGAAATATAGACATTACCTTTTGGTCAACAAGTTTAAGTTCTTTGTGGACCATCAAGCTTTACTATATTTGGTAAATAAACCTTGTCACACTGGTAGAATAGTCAGATGGTTTCTTTTACTAATGGAATTTGAGTTTGAAGTGGTGGTCAGACAAGGAAAAACACACTTGAGAGCAGATCATTTATCTAGAATCCAGTCTAAAGAACCCAGTTCACCTTTAGATGATGACCTGCCAGATACTTATTTGTTCAAAGTAGAAAGTGTTCCTGAGTGGGCCATGACCTTAGTACCATTATTAACCATGGGACCTTGTAGAACAATTGGAAACAATACACACTTAGTATTACAAAGCAGAAATTTTATGTTGCTAGCTGGGCACTTGTATCACCTCAACCATATAGGCATATTGGAATATTGTACTCCTGAAGAAGAGCAACAGGAATATCTGAAAAGAGCTCATTGTTGGAACCCTTGCACTCATGCTTCCAGGATAGTCACCTTAAGTAATCTCAATAGGATGGGGGTACATTGGCCTAATAAGGTTCAAGATGTAACAAAATACATTGCTAATTGCTAGAAGTGCCAATCATTGCAAGATTCAGAATTCATAACTCTATATTGGTTTCAAAAAAATCCAGAATGGAGTGAAAATATTATTGAAGAGTTGAAAAGGGAGAAGAAAGGAAAATAAGTAATAGCTGGTGCAGATTTAAAAAATCTACAAGTAATCTCTGAAGAATATCAATTGATAGGAGAACAATTGTATAAGAGAGGGATGGATGGATATTTAAGAATCTGTGTTCCTGAGGATAAATATATGGACATGTTGGAAATGGCACATTCTGGAGTAGCAGGAGGACATTTCTCAAGTGACAGGACAACTAAACTCATATTATATTCTGGATTTTGGTGGCCAACCCTATTTCCTGATGCAAGAACCTATGTAAAAAGATGTGACATCTGTCAGAGGGTGAGTCAACCAAATAGAAGAGATAATTTGATTTCAGCCAGAGCCTTTAGTAAATGGGGATTAGATTTCATTGGACCTATACAGCCTCCAGCAAGACAATCACATGCTGAATACATAATAGTGGCTACAGATTATCTGACAAAGTGGGCTGAGGCCAAAGCCACAAGGAGGAATGATGCTCATACTACTGCCAGATTCCTCTATGAAAATATCATCACCAGATTTGGACTTCCAATTGAATTGGTAAGTGATAGGGGGACCCATTTTGTAAACCAAATCATAGAAAACATCACTGAATATTTCCTGATCAGTCATAGAAAGTCAGCCCATATCACCCACAAGCAAATGGGTTAGCAGAAAGTACTAATAAAGTACTTTGCACTGTACTGTCAAAATTAGTCAACACAAACAGGAATGATTGGGATTTACAACTTAATCATGTCCTATGGGCTTATAGAGTGGCTTATAAAACTGCAATAGGAAACACACCATTCAATCTAGTATATGGACAAAATGCAGTTCTGCCTATGGAATTCCTCATTCCAACATTAAAAGTAGGTAGTCACTACAATTGGACTGGACATGAACTATCAGAGAGAGTAATAGAATTGGAAAAATTGGGAGCTTCTAGACTCCAAGCCATTATGAGTTTATATGTGGACAAGAAAAGACAAAAGGCTTATCATGATGTTCACATAAAAGAAAAAGATCTACAAGAGGGAGATCTAGTTTTGGCTTACACAGTCAAAGAACATCAGAAAAAGTTTCAGAAAAAAGCACATGGGCCATATATTATACATCAGATAAGTAACAGTGGAGCTATCCAATTAGCTAACATAGATGGAGAGATCATGCCAAATTTCATAAGTGGATGTAGAGTTAAAAGATATGATCTCCCAGTAACTGCTTCTGAATGGAGAAGATTGCAACAAGCTCAAAACAGGAAAAAAGAAGAAGAAAACATGAGAAAAGAGGCTCAACAAGAAGCAAAGGAGAGGATAAGAAAAACCAAAAATCATAGGGAAGTTTGCTTGTGTGAAACACCTCTAAGACAAAAAGAGCATTTGCCTGTGATAACCATGGATTATCAAAATGAAAAAATTAGGGTTTTGATAGATTCTGGAGCTCAAGTGAATCTGATTAGTTCAGCTTTGGTAAAAAAATTTAGACTAAAAAGAACTAAAAGCAGAACCTTTATCAAAACTCTGGAAGGACAAATGATACAAAGCATGTCTTCACTTTCTATTAAAGTTAGGTTCAACGATGAATATATGAAAATAGATTGTGAAGAATGGTCAGATTATTTGATGACTGAAAAATTTTGGGACAACCATGGCTCAAACAAGGTAAAGTAATTTTGAATTTTGAAAAAATGAAGCTTAACTTGATCATAAATGACAAAAGGTTTTTAATATTTTTATTGAATAATGAAGAGCAGGAAGTTCAACAGGATGTTCATGACCCAGACATGGAAGGATTTACTTTCTCAATGGAAGACATGCAGACATTACCAATACAAATACTAAATGATCAAGCTTCATTTAATCAAAACTTGGAAAAACTTGAAAAAGCAAAGGGGAATGGACACACATGAGTAAGGTGGCAACCATGGTACAATTTGAAGCATCAAAGCATTAGAACAAGAAGGATATGGAAACAAAGCATACCCAAGGTCTGCTCATCAGAACAAAATTCTAGAACAAAATGGATATGGAGGCCAAAAGATTCAAAAAACAGCTTATTAGAAGGAGATGGATTTCTTTCGGAAATAAAGACAACTAAGATTAAATATTATTGGGTAAAGAAATTAGAATTGATTCAATGGAAAAAGACCATGTGTATTTGATCTGGATTTAGATTTCTTTTCAAAATCAGATCAGAAGGTTAGACAAAAGAAAATCACAACATATTGGAAATTAGAACAAAAACCTTTTACCCTATCTTTTTTCTAAAAAGAGAATTAGGAGGGGAAGAAAGGGAATAGAAGAAATTATTTGTTTTTTTTTTTTAAGAAAAGAGAAGAAAATTTGAAAAAAAAACAAAAGAGAAGAAAAATTGAAAAAAAAAAGAGAAAAAGAAAAAGAAAGAGAAAAATTGAGAAAAATTGTCGATTTTTTTTTCCTTTTGTAAATTTATATAGCACAAAGCAAGATATAGGAAGAAGGGTAGCAGATCCCTATTTATTATTTGTTGTATTGTCTATTCTATTTTTTATGATTTTTTATTTTTTTGTTAATTCTTTATTGTTGTTTATTTTTTATTTTTTCAATCTTTTTCTTCTAAAAACATCTTCTTCTTGGATAAGAATTGCCAAAAGAGGGGAGTGCACTAGACATCTTGCTACACATGTAGTGGTCACTTTAATTGAGTTTTCTAAAGAAGTCAGAATTCAAATTTCTTCTTCATTTCATCTCAAAATAACTATTATTTTTTGACTCATGTGGGTAGAGTTCTTTCTTTTTATGTGTTATATTTACTCCAGAATGGTGAATACAAAAGAGTTGCCAATTCATGACTTCAAACCAAAATCAGTCACTTTGTCAAGGGGACATTGGTTCCGGGATAGTGAAGCTGTGATAAAGAAGGTGGACCTGGAGTCAGATGAAGAGCCAGAGATTCCAGAGGCAGAAAAGGTGGTGAAGGAGCTCAAAGAAACTCTAAGCATAATTGGACAGCATATATATTCACAGTGGGGGTAGGAGGATATAAATATACTATGTTGTGTCAAGAATTCTATAGATTTCAAAGGGTAGCCGTCAATCATAAAAGGTGGAAGGCAGTAGGGTTGCATAAATTGCTGGAAGAACCCATATTTTTCATAGATTTTGAGAGAGTGGCACAAGTAATGAACAGTTTGTTGGAAGTAGGAAAAGGTAATGATGCTTATTTCCGGTGCAAAGTCAAGAACAAAGATAATCAGGAGGTGAATATCACTATTAAAGCAGAGCATATCAGAGTAGCTTTGCAATTCTACCCAATGGGAACCAAGCTTGACTATAGTTTTGTGAAGAAGAATAAGGAAACTTATACAGGATATTCACAATTTCCTGACTTCAAAGGGAGAGAGAATGAGGAATATGCCATTAGGATGTTTTTACAATATTTATGTTTCCCAAAGCTACCAAGGTATACCATGCCACATAAATTTGTTACACTACTTATGTTCAACAACAAGGACAGAACTAAGCCCTTCGGAATCATGGATGTAACCCCGTACATACATGAACAATTGAAAAAAGCAGCTAAACACTTGGAGCAGAAAAAATATATGAATGGAGCCCAGTTTCTCACCAGGATCATATATCATGTTGTATTAGGAATGGAAGATCAATTGAAGTTGGCTCCAGAGGCACAATATTTCAGAAGCCTTATGACAGGAATCAAGAGTCCTCCCAGGAAGATGTCTGTAAGAGAAGTAGAAGGACAAACCAGCATGAGGGGGTCAGGAATGAAAAGGAAATTAATCTCAGAAGAAGTAATCCCTGTAAAGAAAAGGAGGTTGGATCCAAGGAAGGTTGAATTGGAGCAGGATGAAGCAACCAAAGAGGAGCATGAAGCTGCTCAGAAACAGGTCCAATCTTCTAGTGATCCTCATCCACCTCAAACAAGCAAAGAGCAGTTATATACTTATCTGACTCAAGGTAATAACAAAAGAGCAATATATGAGGCAGAATATCAGAAGATGCTAGAAGATTATTCTTGCAAGGCAACAGATTGGGTTCAGGAGGAAGTAGAGCATTATGAAGAGCTTCATGATCAAATGATGGCAGTAGAGACAGAGGAAGTATTTGTTAAGAAAGAAGTAGAGTTGCTGGCATACTTCAAAGAACTGCAAGGACCTCCAGAAACCAAAACCACAGTGGTAGCTAAAAGGAAAGTTCAAAAGAAACCAGTACAAAAGAAGAAGTTGATCAAGAAGGGGAAGGGAAAATCAGTAGTTGAAACTATAACTATAAAAGAGACAGAAGAAGTGAAAGTAGGAGAAAGGCAGAAGGGATCTACTGTTGAAGAAGAATCAAAAGTGGAAAAGCCAGAAATGGGAGGATCTTCACATTTTTCTTCAGACTCGGAGAGTGATATTGAAAGTTTCTTATTAAAAAGTCTGAATTTATCAGTTCCCAGTACACCTAATGTGATTACACAGGCTACTGAAAAACCTAAAACACCTGAAGATTTGAAAGAGAAGCCTCAAGAGAAGCAAATTCAGGAAGAATCAGTTAAGCAAATCAATCCTGAAGAGGAAGGAAGGATGATGAAAGGCAAAGAAGTAATGGAAGAAGAGGAAAGTGAAATGAGAAAGGAGTTCAGTGGTGGGTTAGTGCATTCAGGACTAAATTCAATATGGACCAAACCCTCCCAACAAACCTATGTTAAATTTGATGAAGGGAAAGTAGAAGCAAAAAAAGGGGTACAGATAAGCAGTTCAGTTATAAAACAGAAGGGTGCAGACCAAATTCAGGAAATAAAGGAAACAGTGGAAAAGAAGAATGATCAAGAAGTAGAAGAAGGATTTACAGAAAAGGAGATCAACCAAAGCATAAAGGATATACTCAATGATTTAAAGACTGATGAAGAGATTACACTCACAAAAGATCAAGGACAAGAGGAGGAGCTCGACTTGATGGACATAGATGAGCAAGAAGAAGGACAGAAACAGCAGACAAGTAATGATCAGATAAAAATCACTGAGGCAACTGAATCCACTATAATTCAGGAAACCCTAATTCAGGAAAAAGAGATACAGGAGAAAGAAACACAGTTCTCTGAAAAAGAACAATCAGAATTGGAGAATAATAAGGTAGAAGAAGTAAAGGCGGATGAAGATAGATCAAGACAAGAGAACCAAGAAGATCAGACATTGGAACATGAAGAAGATGTTGCAGACCAAGAGACATTGGAAATTGATCAAAGCCATGAAGGGCACAAAATTAAGGTCATAGAGTATGAAGAAGAAGAAGAGGAGAATGAATGCAAAGAAGATAAACAGATAGAAGTCAAACAGCTGGAAATGGAAGTTGGGTTGGAAAGAATACCCAAAAATATAAGATCTGCTTGCCAAATCATTATGAACAACATAGAATAGTTCAGACCTTCAAGCAGGAATATGATCATTTCAGGAATGGTAGTAGAGTCTGAATTTGAGAAAGGCAGTATGATCATTAAGGAGCACAAAAGGGAAAAGGAACAAATGTCAGAACAATTGAGGAAGGTGCAGGAGAAAAATGAGGAATTTACAAATAGAATAATTGCTTTGGAGGAATTAGAAGTACAGAAACAAAATAAAATCCAATATCTTGAAGAAAAGACTGTAAAACTAACAGAGCTTAATGATAAACTGGAAATGGAGCTGAGAAAAATTGAAGGAAGATATAGAACTTTGCAGACTTCTTATCAAATTTTGACTAAAGCAAATGAGGAAATAAACAGGCTATTATTGGAAGAAGGTCAGTTAAAGGATGAAAGCAAGACTGCTCAAATGACAGAGGAAGAAAAGGAAGAATTGCACAAAGAGATTAAGAGATTGCAATTAGAATTGAAAGAAGCCAAGGAACTAGAGAAGCAGGCTAGTACACATGTTGCTACATCAATGAGGGGTTATAACAAGTTGCATATGGATATGGAAAAAGAAAGGAGTGATTGGCAGTCAAGAATGGAAAAAGAAAGAATTCAATGGATAAAAGAAAGAGAGATTTGGGCAACTCAAAATAGAAGTTTGATGATGACAATAGAAGAATTACAGAAAAAGCTGGAAAAGCCACAAGTTCAGGAAGAAACACATATAGAGACTACATATACAGCAGACTATGAAGAGGGAAATGATGACAGAAATCCACATGGCAGTGAACTAGACAATAAAAGACCAGAAGAAGAATATTCAGAGGATCTTGTTCAGAAATTGTTGACAAATAGAGATTCCAGAATGAACTTCATCAGAAAAATGCATGATGAATATGAAGATCAGATTGTCACGTTTGCTCTAAATAAAGGAATAAATCCTGACCAACATCATTGGGCTGCAGATGGATTGGGTATACCTTTGTGCATGATTATGGAAAGTATCAAAAACTATTAGTTGGCAAGAGTTGGATTACCTCCAAATAAATATCTAGAGTATGAAGAGGATATTAATGTGACCAAAGAATTATTTGAGAAAGCCAATCCAAAATGGAGGAATAGATGGTTGGATGCAAATAAAGAATGCAAGAAAATTTGGAAGGAAGCACCCCTTCAATTGAAAATTAATCCAGCTTACTGCCGAGTAGCAAGAAGAAGAGAATGGACAGTTTTTTGGGAAAGAAGGAGAGAAGGACCAATCCCACCTAAATGGTTGAATTTCCCAAAGATAGCAGGTCCAAAGGCAGGAACATGGCCTACAAAAAAATATATGGTGGATACAACTGAGTCTGTTATATCTACATACAAAGATGTGAATGACCCAGCATGCATTTTACTGATCAGAGTAATGAGACTAATTTTGGCATGTATAGAGACATACACAGATACAGATGTCAGAATATTAAATTACATTGGCTTCAATTCTCCTACTAATGCATTATTGTTTGATCTCAGTGAAACACCTGATAGAATCTGTTTAATGGCATACTAGAGCAGAATAATATTTTTGGGCAGTCACTATTTACAAATTTTTGAAGATGCATTCGATTATGGGTTTTTTGAGAGAGAATCAGAAATATTCGGAAACTTGTCAGTGGTCACAAAGTCTCGTCTTACTGCATATGAAGCTGCTTACACAGAGTATTTGAAAAAAGATGTCATTGATAAACCAGAGGCTGCTATACAATGGAGGAAAGCACTGTTTGAAATGGTAAATAACTTGAATATTACAGAAAGAAAGAGTCATGACCTACTCTCACAAGTCTATCAAAGAAAGAAGAAGTGAAGAAAGCAATCAGGTCATAAGAGCAGGAAAGTCTTTTGTCAGGAGCCAAAAGGTTTAGGAGGGGAAGGATGTTAGAAGATGTATTTTTTGAAGCATTTTTTATGAAAAATAATTGTAAAATGCCAAAAACTTGTAAAAATATTTATGCAACTGATGTAAAAATAAGGAGTCTTCCTTATGTAGAATAGAATTTTATGTAATTTTTCTAGAATTTTTGGAAACTCCTAGATAGCATATTTTTAGAATAGTAGAGGAAAGGACCAAAATTCAAGTGTGAAAAGGGACACTTGAAAATGTATATAAGACAATTTCCTCTATTATGAGGGGGTTGGTTGATTATTTGTTTACATGCTATCCAAGTGAAGAGAGAGTTTCCTGCTGAAAATCGTGCTTTCTCCTCTTTGTGTGATTTCTTTGAGTTGTGAGTCTATTCCTTGTGTATCCATGGAGATTTGTGAGTTTCTATTGTGTATTTCTGTTGAATGTGTATGAAGAGAGCTGAATATTGATGTGTTGAGTGATAAGTTGATGAAGAATGGTGCTGGAGATGAAAATCGTCTGTTTGTACAGAATCGTGATTGTCTCGTCTATATGGTACAGGTAACATTTTGGAGTTTTAACTTCATGGTTGTATTCTGCTGAGAAAATAGCATGCTTTAGACACCAAGATTGTGGAAAATGGTAGAGATTTTCTCAAGATAATCCAAACCCTAGAAATTCCTCTTCATTTTCACTATTCTCAGAAATCCAGCCATTATTCTCTTATTTCTTGGATTCTATCATGTAGAAGGGGCTGTGCTCTCATGTATATTCCCAGGATTGACAAAATAAAGATGTATTGTTAATTCTTTATGCTAAATGATTGGAGAGGACAACTCCAAAGATCAATAACAAACAAATGCGCACAGAGATCATCAACATAGACTTCCAAATTTTTCCTCAAGAATTCTTTAAATACATGGCACATCAATCTTTGGAAGGTTGCAAGCGCATTGGTTAGACCAAATGGCATGACTCAAAAAGCAAATATGCCCCACTCTGTGGCAAAAGCTGTCTTATGTTGATCTTCTGGTGCAATGGCTACCTAATTGTAACCAAAGAATCTGTCAAGGAAGTTGTACACTTCCTTGCCTGCTACCCTTTCCAATAGATGCTCAGTGATAGGAAGCGGATAACTATCTCTCATAGTGGCTGCATTAACCTTCTTCAAGTTAATGCACACGTAATTTGCCATTCTTTTTGGGCACCACTACAATGGGGGATACCCATTCACTCCCCATGAGCTTTCCAACAAACCCAAAATCACAACAAACGGATTTTGTATGAGAAATTTATGCCAGTTCAGGGTTACGGGGCTAAATCAGGGTTAAAACACGCTAACAGGCAAACATGATTTCTCGAATTACTTGCGTAACGGCCTCACAATGCTCTAATAACCCTTAATGTTTCCCAAATATTAACCAAAAAATAGACCAAATATCTCTCTAAAAAATGCCGAATTTTCCCGTCAATCGCGATCGAGTGGTCTGTCAATCGCGATCGAGTGGTCTGTCAATCGCGATTGATGTGTCAGTCACGATCGACATGTCGGTCGCGATTGAGAGGTCTATCGTGGCTATCGGTCGCGATTGATGGGTCAATCATGATTGACACGTGGCCCAAAATTTTAGTCAGTCATGGTCAAAGGGTCGTTGACTTAGTCGATCGCGATTGACAGGTCCGTCGGGATTGTCGATGGCGATTGATGGAGCAGTCACGATTGATGAGTCGATCGCGATTGACACGTGGCATGCGTAGGCTCTGTTGGTCTGGTCAGTCCGTCATTGACTCTATCGGTCACGATCGACATGTCGGTCGTGATTGACAGATCCGTCAGCAAGTGTCCGTCGTCGTTTGTCAGTCACGATTGACGTGTCAATCACGATTGACATATCAATCACAATTGATAGAAAACTGAGTCATATCAAAATTTTAAACACATATTCAAGATGCTCTAGGCCTACACATCACATTTATGCACTTAGTTTAGCAATTTGGTCGGAAATTTTTTGTCGGTCGTGATTGATAGAGGTCAATGCCTCGAGACCTGTACAGTCCAAAATTTGTACCTGCTGAAGCTGGTGCAGCTGCTGGGGAGGCTGATTCCTGTAGAAAATCTCAAAAAACATAGAAAAGCACAAGCACACAAATGCTCTCTCGGTCTCTCTCTCAAGTGAAATGAGGGAAATGGTATGGGACTGGGGATATGACCAAAAACTAAAAATTTCGTGAAGGTGGAGATGATGGCGAGAGATGTTGATGATGATGATGATGGTGAAGAAAATGAAAGAAAATAGATCAAAGACAAGAAAATACCTATGACTCCAACGTCTCAACTCTACGTCTTGTTGATGTGTGAAACATCACAAGAAATGAATTAATGTGACACTAGAATACCTCTATGGTCACCATTAACTCATTGCCACTCCAAACTTTGAGAAATGATAGCCTAAACTGAGAACTTTGCTTCTACATAACTTTCTAGTCACTGAAATGACATACCTTCAATATTTTGCTAATTTCTCTTAGCACAAAAACTATTTCTCGAGGATCTTTTGGTGGATGAAAGTAGAAGAGAAGCTTTCCAACAAGCTATTATTTGCAAGAAACGGATCTCTAGAACTCAAGTTATGGCCTTCACAAGATCACCCTGTATGACTTCCCAAAACTAGAAATTTTGCCTCTTTTAGTGATTTTGAGTGTCTAAAAATGAAAATTCGATGCCTAGCATCGACTTGCAACCAAAAGTCAATGCCAAGCATCGACTTTGAGCTTTTTTAGCCACTTTTTTAGTGCCAAAATTACCCTGTGAACACAAGACATGAGCAAGACCACTTTTATGTGGGAAGTCGATCCCAGGCATCGACTTTATGTTGAAACTCGATGCCAGGCATCGACTTTATGTTGAAACTCAATGCCAGGCATCCAGTTGCTCCACAAACTTCATATTTTCAAAGAAGATTGAACAGTAGTTAAAACTCAAATAATAAAACAAGGACTTATCAACACAAACTCGATGCCAGACATCGACTTGCTTGAAAAACTTGAACTTTTAAACTCATCACACAGGAGGCAAGCATGGAGATGAAGGAGAGAGTCTCATACATAGAACTTTACTCAGTTCTTCTTATAGCTATGAAAAAACTTAGAAGTTTTACAGGTGCTTTCTCACGGAGAGAAGCTCGACTATTCTCAGTCGTACAAAATGAACTTCTACTGACATTCTCTCACTCTCTTCCACTTCTTCTCTCTTCATGTCAGTTGATACAAACTAACTTATATAGATTTTCTCATTCTCGTGATTTTAAAAAACTTCTAGAACTAAAGTAAACTAACTTTACAAATATAATACACTTGTGAATTTGTCCCATCACATAGGCATGTAGTTTTCTTCTAAAGCTTTGACCTTCAAATATATGTCCAATTAGTGATTGTTTCTCCAACAGCTCCCCCTCAATCACTAATTTACATTCTCTGTTTCTTCATATCATCCTCTTTTCTTTTACTCTTGCCATGCTTTTGAATCTGCTGATCTTCACACCATCCAAGCTCTTTGTCATTATATCTACTATCTGGTCTTTTGTAGAAATGTACTCCACTTCAATTTCTTTCTCCATTACCTTTTCTCTCAAGAAATGATAATGTATCTCTATATGTTTTGTTCTTGCATGAAATACTAGATTTGCTGCAAGATTAAGTGAACTCATATTATCTCCATGTATTGTAGGTATACCTTGATCAATGCCCAAGCTTTTGAACAATGTCTGCATCCATATGACCTCCTTAGCTGCTTCCACAAGTCCTTTGTACTCAGCTTCTATTGATGATAATGCTACTGTATGTTGTTTCTTTGAACACCAACTTACAAGCTTATCACCAATATATATCATGTATCCATATGTTGATCTTCTGTCATCCTGGTTGCCTGCCCAGTCTGAGTCACTATAGGCTCTCAACTTCAAATCTGATGTAATAGAATCCTTCCTTTATAGTTCCTTTGATATATCTGATAACTCTTTGACCTGCAATCTAATGTGGGTCCTTTGGACAATGCATAAATTATGACAAAACTCCCATTGCATAACTAAGATCAGGTCTTGTTAGTGTAGCATAAATCAAACTACCCACAAGAGATTGATACTTCCTCATATCTTTGTATTTTGCACCATCATATTTACTGAGCTTGTGATTAACTTCAAGTGGAGTTGAAGCTTCTCTGCAATTTTCCATATCAAACTTCTTCAATAGATTCAAAAGATACCTTTCTTGTGATACATATATGCCATGATCTGTATAAGTGACTTCCATACCAAGAAAGTATGATAACTTTCCTAGATCATTGATCTTGAATTCTTTTTCAAGTAATCTCTTTACCTCCTTGATTCCTTTATCTGAGGTACCTCTGATTATAATGTCATCTACATAAATACAAATGTAGATTGTACCTTCCTCTGCTCTTTTGATGAGTATACTTGGATCTGCTTTTGAACTTTGATATCCAAGGTCATTGAGATACTTCACCAGTCTATAGTTCCATGCTCTCGGAGCTTGCTTCAATCCATAGAGTGCTCTTCTCAACCTGCAAACAAAATTTGGATACCTAGAATCTATAAACCCTTGAGGTTCTTCCATGTATACCTCATCTGATATGTATCCATTCAAAAATGCATTCTTTATATCCAATTGCTTAGAGTCCATCCTTTTGAAGCTGCAATAGCAATGATTGTCCTTATAGTTGACATCTTAGCTACAGGACTGAATGTCTCATCATAATCTATGCCATAGGTTTGGGCATAGCCTTTCACCACCAGTCTAGCTTTGTATCTGGCTATACTTCCATCTGCAAGCTTCTTCACTTTATAAACCCATTTATTTCCAATTATTTTCTTATCATTTGGTTAGGAACAAGTTCCCATGTTTTGTTCTCCTCCAGTGCATTGAATTCTTCCTTCATGGCTTCTTCCCATTGCTTCTTACCTTTTGCTTCATCATAGTTCTGAGGTTCTTCATCATCTTTGACCATATATGCATAGTTCTTCTGAGTTATGTAAGAAGTATCATAAGAATACCTTTCTGGTTATCTTCTTGTCCTACTTGACCTCCTTGGTTCACATTCTTCATAAGTTTCTGGATACACCTCTTCATCAAATATAGGAGCTTCTTCATTCCTTCTTGTTAATCCACTTTTGGATGTACTTGCTTGCATATAGTCTTCATCTCTATTCACCTGCACAATTGATTTTCCTTTCTCACATCTTCTTACCTCTTCTTCAAATTCTTCAGCTGTATTACTTTGATCTGCATACCAACCTTTTTGTTCATCAAATGTAACATCAATAGAAACAAGAAATTGTTTGGTTAGAGGATTCCACAACCTGTAACCCATCTGCTTTTCATCATAACCAATGAACACATATTTTTGTTGGTGCAGGGAAATCAACAATTGAAGTTTTGGTGAAGAATTGAAGTCAAGGACTGAAGAAAAGATCAAGTTATGAAGCATTAAGGAAGTGCATATTCAGAAGATGAAGATGTGTACACATATGTACATTATTTTGAAGTTAGCTCACTTATGCCTTTGATTAGTTATGAGCTTGTAAATATTTGCCTATATATATACAAAGAAAATGTTGGGACAAATATGAGAGATTATGTGTAAAAAAGTTTGGATGAGAATTAGATGTCATTAGACACACTAGAAGTGTGTAGAAACTCTCTCATCACTCAGATGTAAATTTTCTCAGAAATGGAAAATGTTGTGCCCATTATTCTCCTTTTGTGTTGAATCTTTTGTGAAATGCTTTTGTACAAGTCTAATTCTATAGTTGATTGACCTTCGTACAAATTTTCAGCTTCTAATTGTGATCAGGCTGAGAGAATTGAGTATAGGAACATTTACATGTGTAATTGGAAACATGAGAAGTTGCAGGAGGTGCAAAATTTGATGCTAATGTTTTGGTCCGTTTTCCTTCCACAGTGTAAAGTTTTGAGCTACCAAGCACTCATTCTTTACGTTGCAAGGTAAGCTACCTGTGGCTAAAAGCATTTGCATAAACGCGTTCTAGATTGAGAGAACCAAGTGTTAGAAGTTATAGGTGTCTGAATCGACTTCTTAGAAGAACAGTTTTAGACATAGGTGACTTGTTAAGTTCATTTCTCAAGATCTACTAAATCTTTTGAAGTGATTTAACTTGGAGGAGGTGTGCAAACTATACACGACACCATGTGCAAAGTTTTATCAAAAACTTTACACATTTAATAAGTCAATGAGAGAGATATGTGCAGCAGACTTTTCGTAGAATCATCTTCTTCACAGTTTATCCAAAATCTTTATAATTGATCATTAATCCTCCAAATTGGGAAAGGTGTTGAGTTACTCTTGATATAGAGGTGCTCTAATTTCAAGAGTAGCTTGTTCTTTTGGAGATTAACACTCTCCATCAGTGGTATCAGAGCAGGAAACATCAAAATTGAAGAAAGGAGCATCCTGACTGCTGCAGTCATAAAGAATTCAACATCTAAAGATTCAAAAGGTGAAAGCTTGAGAGCAAGGCTTGAGAAGGAGGCCATACGACATCAAGAAAGACAAAAGGAGTATCATTCAAAGTAAAGGTACATCTATTACTCATAAAGTTTCAAGAATTCAATACACAGGTGAAGAAAGGATGGGAGATTCTCTTCAGATAGAGAAGTTGGATAAAGAGAACTATCCAGCATGGTCAATGAGGATGGAAGCTCATCTTAGACTTGATAAGTTATATCACAGGTCAAGAAGAAAAGCCTCAGTTCAGAGATCCTAGTGTTCCAACTAGGGAAGAATTATCAGATTTGAAGACTTGGATGAAGAAAGATGCTCAAGCCAGGAGAATTATTTACATGGCAGTTAATGACTACTTGCTACCTCACATTAGAGGTCTTGAAAGTGCAAGTGATATATGGAATGCTTTGGAGGAGCATTTCCAAAACACCACAAAGTCTAGGAAGGCATCCTTGTGGGCAGAATTTACCACATTCAAGAAGAAGGCCTCTCAATCCATCTCACTTTATGTAACAAGAATGAAGGACATTGCAGATGCATTAGGAGCAGTTGATGAAGATATTGAGGAGGATAAATGTTGGGTGTGTGTAGAAGTGCGAGAGACACACAAGAAGCACACACAAGGAGCACAAACGCAGCAAGACACACAGAGAAGACGATGGCTGGAATATCTCTCTCTATTGATCGATGAACTGAACTGAAGTAAGAGCTGAATAATATCCCTAAGTACAAAGTACCACCACATATGAGAGTGTCAAGTATGTGGTAACATGGGGAAAAAACCTCTAGCGAGCACTAGAGTAAAAAGTGCCCATGTATAGGGAAAAGGTTCACATCAAAGCTACTCGAGGAACACATAAATGTAACAAACCCCCCTAGATCGAATGATGTGAACACATACAGGGAGTGATAGATCAGCCCCCACAAGGTAATAAGCCTAACGCTTTGCAAAAAGCTTCAAACTTTTCCCGTGGAAGAGCTTTGGTGAATATGTCTGCCAAATTATCTTGTGTAGGCACATATACCAAATCAATATCTCCTTCATGAAGGCGCTCTCTCACATAGTGATAATGCACCTCAATATGTTTGGTCCGTGCATGAAACACTGGGTTTCGTGCAACAGCCAAAGCACTCTGACTATCTGTGAGAATATGTGTAGCAACATCAATCTCCATGCAAAGATCCATCAATAAGCGTCTCAGCAATATACACTCCACTGTAGCTGTGAAAACTGCCCTGTACTCAGCTTCACAACTCGATGTCGCCATTGTAGGTTGCTTCTTACTCAACCAAGATATGCATGAGTCTCCAAAGAAAAAGCAATTGCCACTAGTGGACACGCGAGTATCATAACAACCAGCCCAATCATTATCTGTAAAAGCATGCAAGCATGGTTGAACATCTCTGCCATAAAAGAGACCTAAGCTCAAAGTGCCTCGAAGATATCTAAACACACGTTTCACCGCTTGCCAATGCTTAGTGCCAGGGCTATGCATGAATCGACTCAACTGGGAAACTACATACTGTATATCTGGCCTTGTGTTGCATGCATATATAAGACATCCCACAGCTTGCTGATAAAGAGAAGTATCAAATGCATCACTGGAATCCTCAATTGAGAACCTGAATCCTGTCTCAACTAGCGTGGAAACTGGCTTACAATCCTCAAAGTCAAAATGCTGAAGTAGTTTCTCAACATACTTTGCTTGATGCATAACAATTCCCCCCTCAACGGATACAAACTGGATGCCAAGATAGTAGCTCAAAAGACCAAGATGAGTGACATCAAAAGTATGCTGCAAATCAGCCATAAGAATGTCAAGTTTTGCATCACATGACCCAGTCAAGAGTATGTCATCGACATAAAGAACAAGCACTATAAGATCAGCCCCATTTTTGCGTACATAGAGTGTGCTTTCAATCGGACTACATGTGAAGCCAAGAGCAATCAAGTGCTTATGTATTTTGTCATACCATGCACGTGGAGCTTGCTTGAGACCATACAAGGCTTTATGCAAGCGACAAACCATATGCTCTTTCCCTTTCATAGCAAATCCAGGAGGTTGCTTCACATAGACCTCTTCTTGCAAATCTCCATTCAAGAAGGCTGTTTTTATGTCCAATTGATGCACTTTCCAACCTCGATGAGCAGCCAATGCAACCACGGTACGAATGGTAGTCATGCGTGAAGTAGGTGCAAAAGTTTCCTCATAGTCAATGCCATATTGTTGTGCATATCCTTTGGCAACCAATCTAGCTTTATAGCGATCAATGCTACCATCAGATTTTCTCTTAATCTTGTAAACCCACTCTGTACCAATGGCATTCTTTCCTTTTGGCAATTCACATAACTCCCAAGTACCATTCCTATGTATCGCGCGTGCGCCGCGACACGAAAAACCGAAACTTGAGAAGAAGCTGAACCTGCTCTGATACCACTGTTGGGTGTGTGTAGAAGTGCGAGAGACACACAAGAAGCACACACAAGGAGCACAAACGCAGCAAGACACACGGAGAAGACGATGGCTGGAATAGCTCTCTCTATTGATCGATGAACTGAACTGAAGTAAGAGCTGAATAATATCCCTAAGTACAAAGTACCACCACATATGAGAGTGTCAAGTATGTGGTAACATGGGGAAAAAACCTCTAGCTAGCACTAGAGTAAAAAGTGCCCATGTATAGGGAAAAGGTTCACATCAAAGCTACTCGAGGAACACATAAATGTAACAATAAATTGGTAAGGCAAATCCTCACAGGTTTGAGAGGTGATGACAAATGGAAGCCATTCATTTTGTCTACTGAATTATCACTTGATCATTTCACTCCTGATTTAAATCAGTTGCTAGGACATATGCGAACTTTTGAGCAGGATGTCAAAGGAGAAAGTGATAAAAGTATAGGTCATGCAATGTATTCAAAGGATAAGAAGAAGAATAGCAAAGGGAAGCAACAAGCAAATGAAGATGAAGGTACAACTAGCCAAGCTAACTTCCTAAGAAGAAGAGGAGGTGGCAAAGGTAGAGGAAGAGGCAGGAGTAATAAAGATGGAGTCAAAGCTTGATGGATTTGTGGTAAGACAAATCACTTAGTTAATGATTGTTGGCATAATACTCAGAATAATGGTCGATATAATCAGAATTTTAATTCAAGAGGAAGAGGTGGCTGAAATCAAAGAGGTAATTTCAGAAGTAGAGGTAGTAGAGGTTATTTTGGAAGAAATGCAGGTAGAGGATTCCAAAGTCAACAATACAACAATACCTACTACAATTATGCTTCAGATCAGAAGGAGGATTCAACATTGATAATGAATGCAACTTGTGAAAGGCAAAGTGAAGACCAAAGAGTGTTCTACATTGACTCAAGGTGTGGCAATCACCTGAGTGGTAACATAGCTTTGATGACTAATTTGGAGAATAAGGTAACTAATCATGTAGTTCAAATAGGTGACAATATAAAGCACAATGTGAAGTCAATTGGATCAGTGAAGGCCAAGGATGGTAGTACTCTCTTGAGTAAGGTTTTGTATGTTCCTATAATTCCTAAAAATCTGATAAGTGTAGGACAAATTGTTGAAAAAGGTTATGAAGTTAGGTTCACTAATTAAGGAGTGTTTGTGGAAGACCCTAGCAATGGGTATAAACAAATTGTTTCAGGGAAGAAAGAAGGAAGATTGTTCACATTGAAGATCCAAGGCAATGTTGGTCATGCCTTGTTCACTTATGGAGGACATAAGATCTCTGAGTTAGATCTTTGGCACAAGAGGCTTGGACATTTTAATGAAAGAGGTATCAAAGATATGGTTAACAATGGTTCAGTGCTTGGGTTGCCTAATGTTGCAGGTCAACATATGATGTACAGATATGAAGCATGTCAATTAGGTAAGGCTCATAAGCAATCTTATTCCAAGCATGGTTTTATGTATTCAGAGAAGCTTGAGTTGGTACACACAGATGTGTGGGCACCATCAAAGGATTATAGTATCAATGGTTCAAGGTACTATGTGATTTATGTTGATGATGCTACCAGATGGATCACTATCTATGTGATCAAAAATAAATCAGAGGTATTCAATACATTCAAACATGATCATGTGTATGCAGAGAGAATTACAGGTCATAAGTTGAAGAGACTGAAGTCAGATGGAGGGGGAGAGTATTTCTCTAATGAGTTCAGTGATTACTTGTGGAATGCAGGTATAAAAAGGAAAATTACTTGCAGGTACTCTCCTCAACAAAATTGTGTAGCAGAAAGGAGGAATAGAACTCTTGTTGAGTTTGCAAGATCCATGATGAAAGAGAAAAATTGCCCAAATTACTTGTGGGTTGAGGCTGTAAACACAGCTACTTATTTGGTTAATAGATTACCATGTAAAGCTTTACAGGGTATGACACCATATGAGGCATGGTGGGGTAAGAGACCTACTTTAGATCATTGCAAAGTATTTGGATGTTTGGCATATGCATATGTGCCATCACAATTGAGGCATAAATTGGATATGATGATAAGCAGATGGGATATAGGTTGTGGAGTCCATCCACAAAGCAATTGATTGTGTCTAAAGATGTTACATTTGATGAGCAAGGTACTTGGTATGCAGGTACAATCAATATTTATGCAGGTGATGAAGAAGTTGTGACTCAAAAGAAAGGTAAATCAAAGGTTCAGATATTTGATGAAGAGGAGAATAATGAAGTACAGGTTGCAGTTGAAGAAGTGCCAAGGTTTGATCCAGAGTGTGATGAACCAGAAACCTCAAGGAGTGGAGAACTCAGAAGGTCATCAAGACAGAAATGGCAACCTACAAGGTATAGCTATGACACTTCTTTTTTGGCTACCAAAGATTATGCTTATATGATAAAGGCAGATGAAGAACCTTCTACATATGAAGAGGCAAAAGGTAAAGAAAATTGGGAGAAAGCTATGTAGGAAGAGTATGATGCATTGATGGAGAATGAGACTTGGGATTTGGTTCCTAAACCAAATAGTCAAAAGATCATTGGATGTAAATGGGTCTACAAGACAAAGAGGTTTGCAGATGGAAGTGTGTCTAGGTATAAAGCTAGACTTGTTGTGAAGGATTTTGCTCAGACATATGGTATAGACTATGATGAGACCTATAGTCCTATGGCAAAGATGACAACCATCAGGACACTCATAGCTATTTCTGCATGTACAGGTTGGAAGTTATGTCAACTAGATATGAAGAATGCTTTCTTAAATGGTTATATTTCAGATGATGTTTTCATGGAGCAACCACAAGGATTCAGAGACGGAAGGTATCCAGATCCTATGTGAAGCTCAAGAGAGCTTTGTATGGTTTGAAGCAGGCTCCAAGGTCATGGAATTATAGACTTGTGAAGTTCTTGAAAGAACTTGGTTTCCAAGTATCTAAAGCAGATAGTAGTTTTCTTGTTAAAGCAAGTGATGATGGGTTGATTTACATGTGCATATATGTTGATGATATAATTCTTACAGGTATAGATGAGAAAGGCATTCAAAACCTAAAGAAGCAAATCGAGAAAGAGTTCAAGATTAGTGACTTGGGAGACTTGTCATATTTCTTGGGCATGGAGATCTCATACACTCAACATGGAGTGTATGTAACTCAAGAAAGGTATTTGAGAAACTTGCTGATTTTGTTTAAAATGGATGATTGCAGGGTATCACCTACTCCAATGGAGGTGAATAACAAATTGAGCAGATATGGAGGAGAAGAGTTCAAGGATATGAAGTTATATCAAAGTTTGGTTGGTAATCTGATTTATGCTACATTAACTAGGCCTGACTTATCATATGCAGTTGGAGTATTGTCTCAATTCATGCATTGTCCTAGGAAAGAACATTGGGTTGCAGGACAAATAGTGTTGAGGTACATTAGGGGTACACTCAAGCAAGGTTTGTATTATGGTTTTACATCAGATACAAACATCAAGATATATAGTGAAACAGATTGGGCAGGTAATCCTGATGATAGGAGATCAACATATGGATACTTGTGTTATGTGGGAGATAAGTTAATTTCTTGGTGTTCAAAGAAGCAACACACAGTTGCTTTGTCATCTACAGAAGCAGAGTACAAAGGTATGGTTGAAGCTGCAAAGGAAGTGATATGGCTTAAGACTCTTATGAAGAGTTTTGATATTACTTAGAGTATACCCACTATTCATGGAGATAACATGAGTTCATTGTATTTAGCTGCTAATCCTGTTTTTCATGCCAGGACTAAACATATTGAGATTCAGTATCACTTTCTAAGAGAGAAGGTGATGGATAAAGAGATTGAAGTTATACATACTTCAACAAAAGATCAGATAGCTAATATGCTAACCAAAAGCTTGGATGGACCAAAGCTACAGAGATTTAAAGACATGGCAGGCATAAAGAAGATAGAGAAAACCTCAATTGATGATTGAGGGGGAGCTGTTGGTGCAGGGAAATCAACAATTGAAGTTTTGGTGAAGAATTGAAGTCAAGGACTGAAGAAAAGATCACGTTATGAAGCATGAAGGAAGTGCATATTCAGAAGATGAAGATGTGTACACATATGTACATTATTTTGAAGTTAGCTCACTTATGCCTTTGATTAGTTATGAGCTTGTAAATATTTGTCTATTTATATACAAAGAAAATGTCGGGGCAAATATGAGAGATTATGTGTAAACAAGTTTGGATGAGAATTAGATGTCATTAGACACACTAGAAGTGTGTAGAATCTCTCTCATCACTCAGATGTAAATTTTCTCAGAAATGGAAAATGTTGCGCCCGATCTTTCTGAGTATTCTCCTTCTGTGTTGAATCTTTTGTGAAATGCTTTTGTATAACTCTAAGTCTATAGTTGATTGATGTCTATACAAATTTTCATCTTCTAATTGTGATCAGGTTGAGAGAATTGAGTATAGGAACATTTACATGTGTAATTGGAAACAAGAGAAGTTGCAGGAGGTGCAAAATTTGATGCTAATGTTTTGGTTAGTTCTCCTTCCACAGTGTAAAGTTTTGAGCAATCAAGCACTCATTCTTTAAGTTGGAAGGTAAGCTACATGTGTCTAAAAGCATTTGCATAAACGGGTTCTAGATTGAGAGAACCAAGTGTTAGAAGTTTAGGTGGTTGAATCGACTTCTCAGAAGAACAGTTTTAGACATAGGTGACTTGTTAAGTTCATTTCTCAAGATATATAGAATCTTTTGAAGTGATTTGACTTGGAGGAGGTGTGAAACTATAGGCAACACCTTGTACAAAGTTTCATCAAAATCTTTACACATTTGATAATTCAATGAGAGAGATATGTGCAGCAAAATTTCTGTAGAATCATCTTCTTCACAGTTTATCCAAAATCTTTATAATTGATCATTAATCCTCCAAATTGGGAAAGGTCTTGAGTTACTCTTGATATAGAGGTGCTCTAATTTCAAGAGTACCTTGTTCTTTTGGAGATTAACACTCTCCATCAATTTTTCTGCCTTTGGTTCAAGTTTATGTCTAAGTTGTGATGGCACATAAGCATATGCAATTGATCCAAACACTTTACAATGATCTAGTGTTGGTCTCTTACCCCACCAAGCTTCATATGGATTCATTCCATTGAGAGCTGCACAAGGTAATCTATTCACAAGATATGTAACTATATTTACATCCTCAGCCCAAAGATAATTTGGACAATTCTTCTCCTTCAGCATAGCTCTAGCAAACTCAACCAAAGTCTTGTTCCTTATTTCTGCTACACCATTTTGTTGTGGTGTATACCTACAGGTTATTTCTCTCTTAATACCTGCATTCCAAAGATAATCATTAAACTCTTGGGAGAAGTATTCTCCCCCTCCATCAGACCTCAGTCTCTTAAGCTTTTGACCTGTGACTCTCTCTGCATATGCATGAAAATGCTTGAAAGCTCCAAACACTTCTGATCTTTCCTTCAAAACATATTATGTTATCCATCTTGTAGCATCATCAATGAAAAGAACATAATACCTTGATCCACTGATAGATCCTTCTTTTGTTGGTCCCCATACATCTGTATGAATGAGCTCTAGTAATCCATCATGTTTGAATCCTTTCTTTTGAAATGGTAACCTGTGTGCTTTACCCATTTGACATGCTTCACATTTATAAACCATATGTTGATTCTGCACATTTGGTAGTCGTAGTACAGATTGATTTGCAACCATAGCTTTAATTCCTCTTTCATTGAAATGACCTAATCTCTTATGCCAGAGATCAAGTTCGGTAATCACTCCTTCACCATGTGTAGGAAAAGCTTGACCAATGTTCCCTTGCACTCTTAAAGTAAAGATTCTACCTTCTTTCTTGCCACAGACAATCTGATTATATCCATTCTTTGGATCTTCAACAAATACTCCTTCATTTGTAAACCTTACTTGAAAACCTTTTTCAACTATCTGTCCCACACTAATCAAGTTTTTAGGTATTGTGGGAACATACAAAACATTGGTTAGCAAATCTGCTCCACTCTTGCATTTCACTTTTCCAATTGAATGTACACTATGTCTTGTATTATCACCTGTTTGAACTATATGACTAGAAATGCATTTTTCCAATTCTGACATCAATTCTATGTTTCCTGACAAATGATTAGAACATCCATAGTCAATGTAAAATACCTTTAGATCTTCTTTATTTGATGTGCTGATTGAATTCATCATCAATGATATATGACTTTCATTCTGTGTGTCATTTGCATAGTTGTAGTAGGTGGTGTTGTAGGATTGATTCTGTCCCCAACTTCTTCCTCCACCTCTACCATAGCCTCCTCTTTGACTTTGTCTACCTCTTTGAAAATTACTTTGATATCTTCCACCTCTGCCTCTGCTATTGTTATTCTGATTTTGATTTGATCCTTGTTGATTATGCCAGTCATGAGCCAAATGATTACTCAATCCACAGATCCAGCAAGCCTTCTTGTTGGTATTCTGATTGCCTCTTCCTCTTCCAAAACCTCTTGCTCTTCCTCTGCATGTGCCTCTACCTCTTGCATAATAAACTTGAGAACTTGAATCTTCTTCATCCTTTACTTTACCTTTATCTCCTTTCTTCTTATTCTTCATGTAAATTGCAGAATTTTGACCTTTATCTCCATCTCCCTTCAAGTCTTGCTCAAATGTGAGCATCAAACCAAGCAACTGGTTCAAATTTGGAACAAAATGATTCAAAGAAAGTTCTGTTGACAAGACAAAAGGTTTCCACCTTTCATCCCCTCTCAAACCTGCAAGTAGTTGAGCAATCAATCTGTGATCCTCAATATCTTCATCTATGGATCCAAGACTATCTGCAAGATCCTTCATCTTAGTGACATAATCACTAATACTTTGACTTGGCTTCTTCTTGAATGTTGTAAACTCTGACCATAGACTTGCTTTCCTTGCTTTGGTAGTACTTTGGAAATGATATTCCAATGCATTCCATATATCTTCAGATGATTCCAATCCTCTGATTTGTGGTAGCAAATGATCTGAGATTGTATTGTAGATGTAAGCTTTTGCACTTGCATCCTTCTTCTGCCAATTCTTTAAAGCATCAAGTTCTTCTTTCTTTGGTCGGATTTCACCTTCAAATAATGGCTTCTCTTCTTCACTTGTTACATATACCATGAGATCCTTACTCATAAGTAAGGCTTCCATTCTCATTACCCATGCGGGATAGTTATCTCTGTCTAGTTTGCCAATGGAGATATGATCTGCCATACTCCTTTCCTTCTGCTTCAACCTCTGCGCTTAAAGGATAAAGGATAATACCTTTTGAAGTTCTTTTTGTATGAAGATACTTTTGAAGTAATCTTTTGATGCCTTGTGTCTTCAAATGCTTCACCATTCAAACTTTAATGAAAAACCTTCCAAAACTTCTCGTACCTTTGCCGCCTTCTACTCTTTAGGACCTTTCTGCTCTCATACCACTTTTTGATGTCTGAAACATCACAAGAAATGAATTAATGTGACACTAGAATACATCTATGTTCACCATTAACTCATTGCCACTCCAAACTTTGAGAAATGATAGCCTAAACTGAGAACTTTGCTTCTACAGAACTTTCCAATCACTGAAATGACATACCTTCAATATTTTGATAATTTCTCTTAGCACAAACACTATCTCTCAAAGAGCTTTTTGTGGATGAAAGTAGAAGAGAAGAGCTTTCCAACAAGCTATTATTTGCAAGAAACGGATCTCTAGAACTCAAGTTATGGCCTTCACATGATCACCCTATATGACTTCCCAAAACTAGAAATTTTGCCTCTTTTAGTAATTCAGAGTGTCTAAAAATGAAAATTCGATGCCTAGCATCGACTTGCAACCAAAAGTGGATGTCAAGCATCGACTTTGAGCTTTTTTAGCCACTTTTTCTGCGCCAGAATTACCCTGTGAACACAAGACATGAGCAAGACCACTTTTATGTGGGAAGTCGATGCCAGGCATCGACTTTATGTTGAAACTCGATGCCAAGCATCGAGTTGCTCCACAAACTTCATATTTTCAAAGAAGATTGAACAGTAGTTAAAACTCAAATAATAAACAAGGACTTATCAGCACAAACTCGATGCCAGACATCGACTTGCTTGAAAAACTTGAACTTTTAAACTCATCACACAAGAGGCAAGCATGGAGATGAAGGAGAGAGTCTCATACACAGAACTTTACTCAGTTCTTCTCATAGCTATGAAAAAACTTAGAAGTTTTACAAGTGCTTTCTCACGCAGAGAAGCTCGACTATTCTCAGTCGTACAAAATGAACTTCTACTGACATTCTCTCACTCTCTTTCACTTCTCTCTTCGCGTCAGTTGATATAAACTAACTTATATAGATTTTCTCATTCTCATGATTTTAAAAAACTTCTAGAACTAAAGTAAACTAACTTTACAAATATAATACACTTGTGAATTTGTCCGGTCACATAGGCATGTAGTTTTCTTCTAAAGCTTTGACCTTCAAATATATGTCCAATTAGTGATTGTTTCTCCAACACGTCTTACCATCACACGCTCGTCCTCAAAGCTCGATCCCCGACAACGATGCCAAAATTTGGTGTAGCTCAGTGATGAGTAGCACCTCCTTTAATGTCAATCCGGGAAGACATAAGGATGGTATGATGACCTCGAACAAGTGATGGCACAAGTGTGTGAGTGAGAAGCACACAAACATGCACACACATACACACACACACGCACACAGCAAGACAAAGAGAGCAACAATGGAGTTCTTTAGATTACTCAAAAAGTCTCTTACAAGTTCAAATCTACAACAAGCTAACCTCAAAAATGAGCTCTCTAGCTCTATTTATAGTTTTTTGACTAGCTTTGGCCCTGTCCAGACCTAGTGTCCGGCCTAGTTAAAAATTAGGTTCTAGGGTGTATTTGAGGGCTCAAACAGAGTCTAAAAATTATGAAAATTGATAGGTAGGTACTTCTAATGCTCCTCAAGCTCAAGGAATCCTTGGCTTGCACAAGATGGATCTAGAAAAAGGTGGAATGGTATTTACAATGATGTGGAGTGACTAAGATCACTATTTGGGAAATATTGTTTCATGGAAAAATTTAAGGGCCTATTTGCCAGATCTACGTTGACTACTTTGCCTGCTTTATCCTTGCTCTGACTCCCTTCTTTGGCTTCCTTGTCTTGTGGGTCCTTGGGTGCCTTGACTGCTGCCAACAGTGATGGGTCTACTTTCTGATTGTATCCACATTTTACCAAGTAGTCCACGAGTCTTTGGTTCCAAGCCCTTGGGTCTTGCTTGAGTCCATAAAGAGCCTTCTTTAGCCTGCATACATGATGTGGAAACCTCTCGTCTTCAAATCCTTGTGGCTGCTCCATGAAGACTACCTCTTCAAGCTCTCCATTTAGGAAAGCATTCTTCACATCCAACTGGTACATCTTCCAACCTTTTGAGGCTGAAATTGCAATCAAACTTTTGATTGTGGAAACCTTAGCTATTGGAGTTAATGTTTCTTCCAATTTTATGCCATAGGTTTTAGCAAAACCTTTGGAAACCAACCTTGTTTTATACCTAGAGATGCTCCCATCTGCATGCCTCTTTACCTTGTACACCCATTTGTTGCCAATGACTTTCATGTCCTTTGTTCTTGGCACCAATGAACAAGTATCATTTTCTTCAAGTGCCTTGACTTCATCCTCCATGGCTTCAATCCATTCCCTATGCTTATTTGGTTCTTCAAAAAAGTTACGTTCTTAACCAGCGATAACTTGACTCATGTAGGCATAGTGTCCTGCAATGAATGAGTCATAAGTTAACCTTTGAACAGGGTATTTAACCCTATTGGATGACCTTACCTCACCATTAGGTGGTAGGAATCTCCTCCTCCTTGGTTTAGAGGCTTTAAATCCTGAGTTTCTAATTTTTCCATATCTTCATCACTTGTAGATTCCATGTCTACCCATCGATGGTCTTCGTCATTTTCCTTTTCCTTTCCTTTGCTACTTCCTTCACTTGAATGAGCTTCATTCATTTTCCTTCCATGCCAAGCTGATGTAGTAATCTCATCTGATTGTGTGCTTGAAGTGGTTGGACAACTCATCTCCAAGCTTTGTTGTTGCTCTTTGAACTTCTTCTCATCTTCATATGCATCATCAACATGTAACACATCTTTGCTACTATACCAAGGTAGCAACTCATCAAATATTACATCCCTAGAAACCTTAAGCTCTTTGATGCAAGGGTTATAGCATCTAAAACCCTTTTGCTATGAAGAATATCCAAGAAATATACACCTATCTACCTTTGGGTCTAACTTGTGTCTCAATTCTTGAGGTATGTGAACATAACACACAACCAAATACTTTGAGATGTGAAAGTTTGGGTTTCTTACCACACCAAGCTTCATAAGGTGTAACTCCATGTACTCCTGAGGTCCGACACCTATTAATAATGTATATGGTTGTATTTGTTGCATCAGCCCAATAAGAGTTAGGAACATTCATTTGATTTAACAAAGCTCTAGCCACTTCTACTATGAATCTATTCTTCCTCTCTACCACCCCATTTTTTTGAGGTGTATACCTCAAGTGAATTGCCTTTTGATGCCATGGTCATACAGAAAATCTGAAAATTCATTTGAAAAATACTCTCCCCCTCGACCTGATCTGAGAGTCTTTCTATACTTCCCTATTTCCTTCTCCACTAGGTTTTTGGACCTCTTGAAGTGGTAAAACACTTCTGACTTTGACCATGCCATACATCCAAAAAAAATCTTGAATTTGTTGAAACCTTTTGAGCATACACACTTAATTAATTAAGATGATAAGTGAGAGATAGAAAGAAAGAGATCTTGAGACAAGGATAGAGAACGTAATCCAAAGCTTACTCACTAAAAAATAGATGTCCAAATTACAACATGGGAGTACTACTCAACCATATAAAGTGGTGCACTCACTAATGGAAGAATATCCAAGAAGATGATGATACATAATTTAGATTATGTTGAAATAATCTAAGTGTGTGAAGTGAATGAGCAACAAAGTTAACCTTATTCTCACAAAATAGTGTAACAAAATTGTAAATCAACCAATCCTAATTTTGAGATTAGGGTAGAGAAACCATAAAAACAAAATATAAGGTTAACTCAAAAAAGATAGTTACCACCACCTTGTAGAAGACTTATTGATGCAAGAGAGTAGCCTCTCCTTCACCAAAACTCCACCTCCTCAAGAGTGTGCAAACACTCTCTTTTCAAGGAGACCTCCTTCTAGCTTGAGATCTTTGAGTGATTGATCCATAATGAGCCAAGCCTCTTCTTTTATAGTATTTTTCTTACTTCAAAAATACAACTTTGAAAAGCTAAAAGAAATCGGCATACTATCCAAAAGCTAGCTTCAATCGTAATTTGAAAAGCTACAAACGATCAAGTCCGCATTGTCGTCAATTCAAAAAGCAAGTCTTAAGAACTCACGCTTTTGCGAAAACTCACGGACTGCGCCCGCTAGGACTTGAACTTGGGTGGGAGATTTAAAATCATAATCAGCTATCCACTCCACCTACGTGTTTTCCTTATCAAAAGTGTATAACAGATACTTGTTATTCGATAACTCACGAGCGTTGGACCTTGACATTGACTCCAACAATCCCTCCTTCAATGTCATATCGGTACCAGCTTCAGTAACCTGCAAATCTTCTCATGATTGTCTCTTGTCAATGCTTTGGTAAATATATCTGCAACATTCTCACTAGAAGGAACATAAACCAGCTCAATGTGCTTCTTAGCTATCTGCTCTCGAAGATAGTGGTAGTGTACCTCTATATGCTTTGTCCTTGCATGATGCACTAGATTCATAGCTATAGCTATAGCACTCTGGCTATCTGAAAATATCTGAATGGGTTCATGTACTCTCACATCAAGATAACTGAAAATCTTCTACAACCAAACTGACTCTAGAGTAGCTATAAATGTTGCATGATATTCAGCTTCACACGATGAAGTGGCAATAGTGGGTTGTCTCTTCGAAAGCCATGACATAAGACAATCTCCAAGATAAAAACAAAATCCACTAGTACTTCTTGTGTCTCTATCACTTGCCCAATCAGAATCTAAAAAATTTCAAAAATACCATTAGCAAAATTTGAAGTTCCCTTCAAATATCGAAACATCCGCTTGACTGCCTTCCAATGTTACACTGTCGAATTCTGCATGAACCTTGATACTTGAGAAACTGCAAACTATGTATCAGGACGTGTATTACAAAGCTATATCAAGCAACCAACTGCTTGACTATATAGAGTAGCATCAAATGGCTCTGCATCTGCTACCATTTGTAAAGACATGTTCTGATCCATAGGTGTTTGCATAGGTTTAGAATCACTCATCTGAAACCTTTCCAAAAGTTTCTTAATGTACTTCTGTTGTGTCATATAGATACACTCATCTCGAAATAGAAACTGAATCCCAAGATAATAATGCAAAATGCCTAAATCATTCACATCAAATGTTTGCTTCAATTGTTCTTTGAACATCTGCAAATCTTCATCTCTGGGACCTGTGACTATAATATCATCCACATAAATGATTGCTATAATCATCATACCTGTTTCAGCTTTAACATAAAGCGTTGGAGCTGCATCTGAGTTATGGAAACCAATGGATAAAAGATATGTATGTATCTTTTCATACCATGCTCTAGGTGCCTGCTTCAATCCATATAAAGCTTTTATAAGCTTACACACTAAGTGTTCTTTACCTGTCTCTTCAAAACCTTTTGGCTGCTGAATATACACATCCTCATGTAAATCACCATTAAGAACAGCAGTCTTAATGTCAAGTTGATATATATGCCAACCAAAATGTGCTGCTAAAGCAAGTATTGACCTAATAATAGTCATCCTAGACATAGGAGCAAATGTCTCATCATAATCAATACCTTTTTGTTGTGCATATCCTTTGACAACCAATCTTGCTTTGTACCTGTCAATAGTAGCATCTACTTTCCTTTTGATTTTGAAGATCCATTTTACACGTATAGCCTTCTTTCCCTCTGGTAACTCACATAGCTTCCAAGTTTGATTCTTATGAATAGAATCAATCTCTTCTTGCATGGCTTTTCTCCAAATAGGAATGTTAAGTGCATCTTTAACACATGCAAGTTCACCTTCAACAGTCATAAGTGCCAAAATATCATGAATCTCAAAGTCTTCAGCAAAACTTACATGATCTTTTTGTTGTTGTTGTCTAGTCTGACTTCTTGTTCTTATATGATCTTGTTGTTGTTGTCTAGTCTGACTCCTTGTTCTTCTAGTAAAAGTCTTTATACCACTATCTTTCCAAGTCTGATATAACCAAGTAGGTGTATCTTTAAATAGGAGTGAAACTCTTTCTGACCCTTCAGCTTCCACACGTTCTGGAACTTGTCCTGCCGAGGTAATAGGACTTTCTGGAACTCTAACTTCTTCCATTTCTGGAACCAAAGTCTCATGTGGAACGGATTCTGTACAAGGTTGTGAAATTCCTCTTTCTTCAACTCTTTCTTGAATCCTAAGAATTTTAACTCTCTCCTGATATGGCTGAACATGTACATCCAGAATCTTTCTAAAAAATTCATAGTCATTTTCACTAATGAACTCTAGAATTTCTACTTCTTTATCATAAACTTTATTTTTAGCAATATAAGCATTACGTGAAAGAATAACTTCACCTGTCTCTGGAACATAAAACCTGTACCCTTTACTCTCAACAAGATATCCGATGAAAACAGCTTTCTTTGCCTTTACATCTAGTTTGCATCGGTCCTTTTTCTCAACATGTACATAAGAAAGTGATCCAAACACTCTGAAGTAACTCACATTAGGTTTTCTACCATAATAAACTTCATAAGGTGTGATTACCTATAAAGCTTTTGTAGATGTCCTGTTCAAAATGTGATTAGTTGTATGTACTGCATCAAACCAGAATTTTGGTGAAAGCTTCTTGGATTCCATCATGCTCCGCATCATCTCAACAAGTATTCTATTCTTTCTTTCTGCAATACCATTTTGCTGAGGAGTATAAGCAATAGTAAGGTGTCAAGTTATACCTTTCTCATCAAGAAATGTCTGGAACTCTTTTGACAAGTATTCTCCACCTCTATCACTTCCTAGAATCTGGATAGTTTCTTGATTTTCATTTTCAACCATAGCTACAAACTTCTTGAACATAGGAAAGACTTCTCACTTCAACTTAAGACCATGGATCCATGAATATCTCGTGAAATCATCAACAAATAGAACAAAATACCTAAAACCCTGAATAGATTTTGCTCTCATAAGTCCATTCACATCTGAATGAATAATCTGCAATTTCCTGGTAGCTGTAATATGACCATGTTTCTTGAAAGGTAGTTTATGCATCTTACCGTCAAGACAACCTTCACATATATCATGCCATAGTTTCATATCTTCCACCAGTGATGAAGATTTGACTGCATATGCCTGATTGATTTTTGACAAAACAAAGATCCCTCCTCTATGCTCACCTTGTAAAATACACTTGTTGTCTGTCTGTGATAAGATCTTACAAAGATCTCTCTCAAATACGACTTTAAAACCATCACCTAAATATGCAGATATATATAGCAAATTCTTCTTCATTTCAGGTACATATAGAACATGTGAAATCTGAAAATTACCACCTTCCAAATCATTTCCATTTGCAATAGTAACTCTTCTACCTGAAGAATAGGAAAGAGAAGAAAATACATCTCTACAACCTGTCATATGCTTTGTAGCACCTCAGTAAAATATCCAAGGACTTAGTGAAAGAACTTGTAAAGCTGCCTGATCAAAAGCTACTTCCTCAATGGTCATACAGGCATAAGAATCACCTTGACATTTCCCTTTTTTATCATCTTCTGCAACATAACCTGATGCCTTTTTCTTTTCTACTGCAATCCTTTTATAACATGCTGCTTTTAAATGTCCAGGTTTCTTGTAGTAATAACATATTACTTCCTTCTTCTTAGAAGACTTCTCTTTAGATGTAGTAGAAACAGAATCTGAAGTAGAAGGTGAGAGGGACCTACTTTCCTTCTTGGATTGCTTTTCCTTCTTATCCTTCTTCTCCTTTTTACCCTTTGATGAAGATGAAAGTGCTTCTTCATTCTCTTCCATTCCCTTCAACTGATCTTCATATTGAAGCAACAAGAACTCTAACTCTTCAAATGTAACCTCTCTATCTCTTGTGGTAAGGGTAAGAGTGGTTATAAAAGATCGATATGAAATAGGAAGTGAATTAATTAGCATATTTACCATTTCTTCATCTGATATCTCAACTCCTACATTTAGAAGTTGGTCTCTCAAGTCAACGAGTCTTGTAATGTGGGTTTGAATTGACTCACCAGCCTTCATCCTTGTATTTGCTAGTTGTCTCCTCAAGTGAGATTTCCTAGCAGGATTTCTGCTCTGAAAAATATTCTCAAGCTTCAACCAAGCTTGTTTAGAACTTGTACAAGATCTGATCCGTCGTAGAATATGCTTTTTAACACTCATTGCTATGAATGAAAGTGCTAAAGCATCTCTAGCATCCCACCTTGCCTGATCTTCAATAGGAGCAACTATACGTAAAGACCTACCTGTGACTCTGGATGTCGAAGTGGTTACCTCTTTTTCATTTGGTTCTGTAATAGTACTTCCAATACCTCTTGAAGTTGTTGTGGCTCCTTCTTCACCTTCTCGTGTGGGTCTTGTTAAGGATCCATTGACGATACTCCATAAATCCTATGTCACTAAAATATTCATCATCATGAAGCTCCACATGGGATAATTAGAAGATCCATCCAACTTGTCCTCAATCTCAATTCTAATCTCACTCATCTTAACTAAGTGTGTATGTCAATTATGCTCTGATACCAAGTGTTGGAATTTGGGGCCCCACAATCGTTCCAAACTAAAACCTTTTGAGCATACACACTTAATTAATTAAGATGATAAATGAGAGATATAAAGAAAGAGATCTTGAGACAAGGATAGAGAACGTAAGCCAAAGCTTACTCACTAAAAAATAGATGTCCAAATTACAACATGGGAGTACTACTCAACCATATAAAGTGGTGCACTCACTAATGGAAGAATATACAAGAAGATGATGATACAAAATTTAGATCATGTTGAAATAATCTAAGTGTGTGAAGTGAATGAGCAACGAAGCTAACCTTATTCTCATAAAATACTGTAACAAAATTGTAAATCAACCAACCCTCATTTTGAGATTAGGGTAGAGAAACCCTAAAAACAAAATATAAGGTTAACTCACAAAAGATAGTTACCACCACCTTGTATAAGACTTCTTGCTCCAAGAGAGTAGCCTCTCCTTCACCAAAACTCCACCTCCTCAAGAGTGTGTGAACACTCGCTCTTCAAGAAGACCTCCTTCTAGCTTGAGATCTTTGAGTGATTGATCCATAATGAGCCAAGCCTCTTCTTTTATAGTATTGTTCTTACTTCAAAAATACAACTTTGAAAAGCTAAAAGCGATCGGCATACTATCCAAAAGCTAGCTTGAATTGTAATTTGAAAAGCTATGAAAGATCAAGTCGGCATCGTTGTCAATTCAAAAAGCAAGTCTTAAGAACTCATGCTTTTGCGAAAACTCACGGACTATGCTTGCTAGGACTTGAACCTGGGTGGGAGATTTGAAAGCATAATCATCTATCCACTCCACCTACGTGTTTTCCTTATCAAAAGTGTATAACAGATACTTGTTATTTGATAACTCAGGAGCATTAGACCTTGACATTGACTCCAACAGAATGATCATCTATAAATGTGAAAAAATATCTATTACCTCCAATGGATGGCTCCCTTATAGGTTGTTGAAGCTCAAAGTCAAGGACAAAGCATGGAAGCACATAAAAAGGTGGACACACAAGGAAAGGGAGCAAGTAGGGAGCTCCAAGAAGTGTATGTCAAATTTTCAGAAGAATCCCCTACAAAAATAGTGATTCTCATCACTAAAAACCATTGTAAATACCATTATCTATTTTTAGTAACTCCATTTTGTTCAAGCCGAGGAGTCCTCGAGCTTGAGGAGTATTAGAAGTACCATCGTACCAATTTTCATATTTTTTAGATCTCGTTTGAGCCCTCAAATAAGCCCTGGAACCTAATTTTTAACTAGGCCGGACACTAGGTCTGGACAGGGCCAAAGCTAGTCAAAAACTATAAATAGAGCTAGAGAGCTCATTTTTTGGGGGGTAGCTTCTTGTAGTTTGAGCTTGTATGAGAACTTTCTTGCAATAGAAGTGATTCCATTGTCTTACTCTCTTTGTTCTTGCCGTGTGTGCGCGTGTGCGTGTATGTGTGTGCATGCTTGTGTGCTTCTCACTCACGCACTTGTGCTTCCACTTGCTCGTGGTCTTCATACCATCCTCACGTCTTCCCGGATTGACATTAAAGGAGGTGCTACTCATCACTGAGCTACACCAAATTTTGTCGCCGTTCCCGGGGATCGAGCTTTGAGGACGAGCGTGTGATGGTAAGACGTAGAGAGGACGCGTTGGAATGGTAAGTAGTAGGTAAATTTCTGATTTTTCTCCATCTCCATCTTCATCTTCACCTCCTTCTCCAACTCCACCTCCACCTCCTTCTCCAATACATATTCCCTCTTCCTTATCATTCCCTCATTTGTTGTGTGCGAGTTTGAGAGAGAGCGAGTGTGTGTGCTTGTCCTTGTGTGTTTTTTGCATGTTTCTTGCAGGTGGCAGCTCCATCATCATCTCCAGCAAGCTCAGCAGGTACAGAAATTGTCTGCACAGTCCCCGAGGCGTTGAGCTCGAGCTATCGCGACACTCCGAAAATTTCACCCAATCACGATTATGAGTGCACCACGACACTACGCAGGCCTAGAGCTCCCAGGAACACTAGATAGAACAGAAAAATTCACCATATCCCGAGCTATCGCGACACCTCGAGGTATCGCGACACCTCACGAGCTATCGCGACACCCCGACCTATCGCGACACTTCGACCTATCGCGACACCCCGACCTATCGCGACACTTCCCACCTATCGCGACACCCCGACCTATCGCGACACTTCGACCTATCGCGACACCCCGACCTATCGCGACACTTCCCACCTATCGCGACACCCCGACCTATCGCGACACTTCGACCTATCGCGACACCCCGACCTATCGCGACACTTCCCACCTATCGCGACACCCCGACCTATCGCGACACTTCGACCTATCGCGACACCCCGACCTATCGTGACACTTCCCACCTATCGCGACACCTCGACCCGACCTATCGCGACACCCCGAGCTATCGCGACACCCCGACCTATCGCGACACCCCGACCTATCGCGACACTTCGACCTATCGCGACACTTCCCACCTATCGCGACACCTCGACCCGACCTATCGCGACACCCCGACCTATCGCGACACTTCCCACCTATCGCGACACCCCGACCTATCGCGACACTTCCCACCTATCGCGACACCCCGACCTATCGCGACACTTCGACCTATCGCGACACCCCGACCTATCGCGACACTTCCCACCTATCACGACACCTTGACCCGACCTATCGCGACACCCCGACCTATCGCGACACCCCGACCTATCGCGACACTTCGACCTATCGCGATACCCCGACCTATCGTGACACTTCCCGACCTATCGCGACACCCCGACCTATCGCGATACACGGCCTTTAACGCATGAAAAGTTAGGGTTAATGTTGGGTGAATTGAAGGGTAGTTGAGCTTAGTTTTAGGCACCTTGGTATAACTTTAGAACCTTGGACGTGGGCAAAAGACCTAGAAACCAGAGAGGGATCTCGTGAACCCTGAGAGCCTGTTTTGACCCTTTAGTGCCTGAATGGTCATAACTTGACCATACGAACTCCGATTGATGAGATTTTGGTCTCGTTGGAAAGCTCGTTGAGAATCCTACGTGGACCTCGACTGGTTTTTGTAAGAATCATACGCGGAGTTTTAGAACATGCATTTTTAAGTTGACCTTTAGGTGGAACTAAGTGGTACTCAGATTCAGGGGGTACAGTGAGTTACTCCAGGGGGACTGAAATTATTGAAGTGTGTCTTTCAATTACTTGTGGTAATAGAGCTATACTAACTGGTGAGCTTTTGCAGGAACTTTGTGTGCGCTCAAGGCAATCCAAAGCAAGCTAGCAAGGGTGAGTACCAAGCTTGGGAGAAGGCTTCCTGGGCTTGTGTAGCAGTCTGGTCAACCAGCTAATTGAGGTTGGAAGATCTCTCAACCCTCCTTTGTCAATTCCTAGCCTAGGCTAAGTACGACTTAGGTGTGGTAATTAATTAGGGCACGTCAGGCACGAATCAAGTCCAAGAGTATTAATCAACCAAGTGCAAGAAGTAAATAGGTCTTAAGTGCGAAAACCCTAAGGGACAAAAGGTAAACGGAAATCGATCACTTATCAAGTGCGGTAATTCACTTAAGTACTCCTGACGACGCAATTTCAGACAAGACCATAAACATAATATTCAACTAAAAAGAACAAAGTGATTGGTGCAAAATCAACCTGCAACGAGAGTGTGCTTGGGTTCCAGGGGGTAGATAAATCAGGCATATGAACCTTAGATAAGGACGACATCTTGTAAGGGAGAGACAAAGCCTCAGATCTTCTGAAGCTAGTGTCAATCACACTGCCAGGTCTTGGGCCCAGCAGTTGAGTGATTACCCATACACTCCCAGATCAGAAACAAGTGATTCTGAGATGTCCTATCACATGGAGAGACCAGTAGGTAGTTCAGGGTTGGCTTATCTAGAAAAGCCAGAAGGACCATACAAGACTCAGTTGGAATACATCAGGACGAATCGTCTAGGTGCTCGCATCTACGAAGACGGACTGAGGAGATCGGTGGTCCAGATTAAGAACCCCGATCAACCCCATGGATTAGACCACCCGGTAGTCAAGTTTGAGAATGGAGCATACCTAGATAAAGAGGGGACTATATATGTAGTCACCACTCTTCCTGATAGAACTGATGAGTTTGGAAATGTGATTGCGGAGACCGACATGGGTGATATAGAGCAAGGGAACTTAGAGAGAGAGCCAAGAACTCCCCGTGGTAAATCTGTCTTGACCAGAATCATGACTCCAGAGTGGATTCCACAGGATAATAAAAGCATAGATCTGCTTTTAAACCGAGAAACCGATGAAGATTTTTGGAGATATAAATCTTCTCAACCTCAGGAAGTGAGTGCCCTCACAATCTATGAGTTTAAAGACCCTGATTGCCCAGGCCAAGTAACCTACCTAGACAATGCATCAGAGAGAATCTTCGTGGTCACTGAGCATGGCAGACATGCCTACACATGGAAGGGTGAATTTGTTTTTCCCCAACCAAGGTCTAATGTGTCCTTTGGTCACCAAGGAGCTGGGACCTCCCAAGCTCATGGAACTCAAAGAGACAGAAGTAGAGAAAGACCAGAAGTAAGCTTTGCCAACCCAGTGGGCAGAGAGAGAACGAGGACGGAAACAAATAGAGTAGAACCTGAGATACTTAGAGCTCACAGGAATCAAAGAAACGCGGATGATTTCCCTCTACCACGACCTAGAGAGCACACAAGAGCCTTGAGACCGACTCAGCTAGTCAAGTCCATGAAGAACTACTTCGATGGCACTGGAGATCCATATGATCATGTGGCTGAGTTTAGGCAAGTCCTGAGAGCTGAACAAGTGGAGGATCTATTCACGCAATACAATGCCTTTGGTCTGACCCTTAGGAACACTGCCCTGACATGGTTTCAGCCACTAAATGAGAGGCAGTTCAGGAGCATAGACCAACTCCTAGAGGCTTTCATTATTGAATTCTCTAAGAGTGGCATAAGGCATAATACCTCCTCACTGATTCACAGTTTCAAGCAAAACCCTCAAGAAACCGTGAGACTTGCAGGAAGAAGATTTAGGCAATACTTAGAAAGATGCCCTGTCTCGGAGCTACCCACACCAGCTAAACAAGTGGCTTTATTCCTGGATGGATTGCTAAGTACTAAATTGAGATCCTATGTGTATCTAAAGGACCCTAGGACTATAGAAGAGTGTGTACGCATGTGCATTGATATTGAAGATAACCTAGGGGAAGAACTAGAGCTTTCCAAAATCTACAAAGATTCAGATAGTGCATCTAGTCACCCTTCCACGCAATCCACATCAATTGAGGAACTCGCAGAGAAAGTAGCTCAGAAATTAGGTGTAACTAGCAAACAAATCCCGAGGTTTACCCCAACAAAGAGGTGCTATACATGCGGTGGTGACCATGTGGCAAACGTGTGTCCCATTATGGCTCAACCCCAGATCAATCCAAATAGCCAATATTGCACCATAGAACGAAGATACACCAATCACACCGCACAAGATTGCCCATACAACAAGCAGGCAGTTAGGCCACCCTACCCTCAGCCATACCCGCAGCAAGGAAGATACCAGAACCCGTACCCTCCTCAGCCATATGGCAGGCCACAGCCACCTTATCAGCAACCATATCAAGCCCAACAAAGGCCTCAACCTGTGTTAGCACAACAACCCCCTGCCCCAGCCAATGTGATTCCGGTAAAGTACACTGCTGCAGAAGAGAACCTGAACAGAGCTATAGTCCCGGTAACATCATTGCTTTCTGAAAATGATCCCAGTGACCATGGCTTTGATTTTACACATGTTGATAGTCCCCAGGCATACTACATGCAGTCTCCAGAACATGGTGAGTCTTACTATAGTGAAGAGCCAAATGAACCTAGTTGGGAGTCAGAGTACACAAATGTCATGTATGCAAACCCCAACCCTAGGCCTCAACCTAGGCAAGTAAGACCTCCATTTCCAAGAGGACCGTGTTACAGATGCCAAGGAGATCACCTCATTCGTGATTGCCCTTTACCCCCACCTACACAACCCCAGTCAGTGACGATCCAAGGCTTTTGCCAAGATTGTGGAAAAGAGCATCTCTTACGAGATTGCCCTAAAAATCCTAATAATATGCCAAAAATCACTCCCATTAATGTGATTGGGTTGGTTGTAGATTCCTCAGGAAGTGTCACTTCCACCGCACCAGTACAGGTAGTCACTAGAGCTCAGGCATTGCAGCAAAACCAAGAGGCAAGCCAGGAAAAGGTCCCAGAGGCTAGTGAAACTGAGAGCATAACCAAGAAAAGGACTAGAGCTTGGAAAGATAGTCGGGAAAGAATGAAAAGACAATGGGCTAAAAAGATGAGTGAACTTGAGGAAAGCATAAGAGAAACCAAAGCCAGGATAACTGAACTCACAACTCAAACTCCCTCTCACACGACTCCACCACCACCATTCCCATCTCCCTCCGACCAGCCACCTTCCAACCCGCCTCACCTAAACCCACCACCCCCTAGAGTAGGATCAGTCCTAGCAGATCCCACTCTCGAAGACCTTAATATGATGCTTAAAGCATATCAGGCCAGAATCCAAGAAGGGCCAACCATAACCGATCATGAAAAGTGCTACCCTAGAGCCGAGCTAGAGCTTGAACGAACTAAAATTTGTGCTAAGATGGTGGAATTGGCTCAAGCCATGTTCGAAGCTAGCCGCCTCTTTAATATCTCTAGCTCAGCAAAGACACAGTTGCACTTTGACGGACTGCTAGAAAGAATAGAGAGGCTAATTGCACAATCAGAAAAGGAACCAGCCCCTCAAAGAAAGGAAAGGGCAAGGGAACGGATAAGCCAGTCTCTTCAGGAAGCCCATGTGCCTCCTCAAGAAGCTTATCTTCCCCCCCAAAAGGCAGATGAGCCTCCCGCGAAAGCTTACGTACCTCCACAGGTTGCCTACAGTCCTTCTCAGGGAGCGCATGAGCCTGTTCGGAAAAGTAATAGAAAAGGTAATCCTCCCCAGGAAGCTTGTGCTCCAAACATTTATGAGAGCGAGGAAAGAGCCAACAATAGAATAAACCCTCCTTCCCAAGTTGCTTATGTGCCTAATTCTACGGAGCCTGACACTTCTTCTTCTATGAATCGGTTTGCACCAGACTTCCTACGAGAGATTCAAGAAGACAAATGGGATAACGAAAGTGAAGTCGCCCCTCCCTTTGAACTTGTGGATGATGCACACGACCAATTCCCACAAGACATCCCATCTATTTACGGGGAACATGAGAGTACTCAGTCTCACGAGAGATTGGACTTTGAGTCTAATTCCATACAAGAGCTACCCCACTTCACAGGCCCATGGGAAGCAAAGTCCACGTGTATGAGAGCACCCACAGTCATGGTAAGGAACGACGACTCAGTCATACCTAGGAACTTGGAGGTAGTAGAGAACACCAAGGTGCAGCGCGATCTCACTTTGGAAGAACTGCCTAAGGATAGACCAAAAGCACGAAAATATGTAGCCAATCAAGTAACTGAAGTTGCAAAGCCACGTTCCCGGGTAGGATCCCATAGGACAGTGCCAGAAATTCCCTTGGATAAGATAGGAGATATATGTGAAGGCGAAGAAGGGAACACCTATCTTCCCATCACTTACCAGGACTACACCACCAAGGCAATTTTGGACTCAGGTGCTGGAGTTGCAATTGCCACTACTTCCCTTTGGAAGCGTTGGGGCAAGCCAGCACTCAGGCCAACGAGAATGAAATTGCAGATGGCCGATGGTCACATAGAGAGACCTCTAGGATTGTTAGAAGGAATAACTCTCACCACTTGTGGTGTCGAGTTTGAGCATACATTTGCCATATGTGACTTTAGCAAAAATCATGCCTATGAGATGATTTTGGGAAGACCCTTCATGCGACAATTGCAAGTGGTCCAAGATTGGGGAACCAATTCGTTGTACCTGCAACACTTAGGTGTTACAACCAAAGTAAATCTCAAAGATTACTCTCATAGAGATGTCCCTCCTATCCAGTGGAATCCCATCCATAGAGCCAAAGATGATACAGAATCAGTGCATTCCATAGGGTCAGGATCCTCATGGATGCATGAAGACACTCACTTATGGATGTGCAAGGTAGCAGTAGAAGAAGAGAAGAGAGAGAAAGCCAGAGAGGTAGGTGCAAAAGAAACACATAGATCAATTCAAGACCCAGCCTATGCACCTGTAGTTTTTCCTGATGAGGAATTTGAACCCCATGGCTGGGCAGAAATTTTAGCAACAATGGACGTAGCCATCAATGAAGAACAATGGACACCTCACTGTGATGAGGATGGCTATGACATTTCAGTCTTCTCCATAGAGCCAATCATGGGAGAGGCAGTTCTAGAAGAATGCGAACCTAGCCCTGATGCATTTGAGGATGCAAGTGACTCCGATCTAGAGTCTATCATTATGGACCCACCATTTGCATCAGATGAAGAATACTTCCATGAAATAGAATTTCAACCCCAGAGGCATGGAGAGATTATAAATGATGTAAGATTAACAACACACGTGACTCCAAAGGAAGAAGGAAAGAAACGAACGAAGAGAGAAGTCTCACCAGAAGAGGTAGAATCTTTGTTTGAGGTCCCAGAAGATTTCAAGAAGTACGAGATAGACGACAGAAGAGTCATGATAAGAATGCCTAAACGAGAGGCACAATCAGGAGAGGCCTATGATAACAAAGAAACTACCAAGAAAATCGTAGTGGCCCTAGAAGAAGGAGAGGAGAGATGTACGTACATAGGTCATGACCTAACAGAGGAAGAAGAGCATGCGTTAATTGCCTTGCTAAGAGAATACAGAGATGTATTCGCTTGGAGTTACAAGGATTTGAAAGGTGTTGACCCTGACATATGCTCACACACCATCCCCATGACCTCAGATGCTAAACCCTCTAAACAAAAACCCTACACATATAACGATAATTATGCTGCTAAGATCAAAGAAGAGATAGATAGACTGGTTGAAGCTGGATTTATCTATGAAATTGAGCACACTGAATGGGTATCCCCCATCGTAGTGGTGCCCAAGAAGAATGGCAAGCTGCGTGTGTGTATTAACTTGAAAAAGGTTAATGCAGCCACAATTCGAGATAACTATCCGCTTCCCATCACAGAACATCTCTTAGAAAGAGTGGCAGGCAAGGAAGTGTACAGCTTCCTTGATGGATTTTCGGGCTACAATCAAGTAGCCATAGCTCCAGCGGATCAGCATAAGACAGCCTTTGCCACAGAATGGGGCATTTTTGCTTTTAGAGTAATGCCATTTGGGCTTACCAATGCACCAGCTACCTTTCAGAGGCTGATGTGCCATGTGTTTAAGGAGTTCCTGAGGAAAAACTTAGAAGTCTATGTTGATGATCTTTGTGCTCATTCCAACATTAGACAAACCCATATCCCTGAACTCAGACAAATCTTTGACAAATGTAGAGAATATCAAGTCTGCCTGAACCCAGAAAAGTGCGTTTTTATGGTCAGGCAAGGCAAGATTCTAGGACACATAGTGTCAAAGAATGGCATATCCACTGATGAAGAGAAAGTGAGAGCCATAGCAGAGCTACCTAGGCCAAGGAATGTCAAGGAAGTACAAGCTTTCATGGGGCATTGTGGTTATTACCGACGATTTATACACATGTATGTTGTCATTGCAAAGCCCATGTACGGACTTGTGACTAACTTTGAGTGGACGGATGAATGTGAGAATTCCTTCCAGGAGCTTAAACGAAGATTATGTTCAGCACCAATCTTGACCACACCAGATTGGAATAAGCCATTCCATGTTCATGTGGATGCATCCAATTATGCCATTGGATGTGTGCTTGCACAACCTACTGGTGAAGGTAATATGGATCTTCCAATTGCCTATGCCAGTCGACAATTGAATGCGGCTGAACGGAATTACACCACTACAGAGCGAGAAGGTTTAGGCATGGTATATGCAGTTAAGAAATTTAGACACTATTTGCTTGCAAATAAGTTTAAATTTTTTACGGATCATCAAGCATTGCTATACCTCGTAAACAAGCCTTGCAATACAGGAAGATTAGTGAGATGGTTTCTCTTGCTAATGGAATATGATTTTGAGGTTGTGGTAAGGAAAGGGAGGACTCACTGGAGAGCAGATCACCTCTCTAGGCTCACATCGGGAGAAGCCCCACAAGGAGTGTCAGATGACCTTCCTGATGCTTACTTGTTTAATTTGGAAGTTGTACCGCAGTGGGCTAAGCCATTGGTACCAGTATTGACATACGGGCCTAATCATCCAGTGGTAAACACACGGAATAGAGAAGTTGTAAAAGCCCAAAAGTACCACATCATGGCAGGAAGTATGTACAAGCACACAGATCAAGGGATTTTGGCTTGTTGTGTGGAAGAAGACGAGTACAATAAATGGTTGCAATTAGCACATGTAGGTGCGTTAGAGCAACACTACTCAAAGCAACGAACTTTACAGACCCTAAAGAGACTCGGAGTGCATTGGCCGACTATGGAAGCGGATGTCCAAAAGTTGTGCAAGGAATGCCCAATCTGTTGCACTAAACCACCAGTGGAACACGCCACTCTTTATCAAGTCTCCATTGTGCCAGATTGGAGTGAACCACTAGTATCCTTTCTGAGGACGAAAACATTCCCGTCAGACATGACTCTGGCTAGGAAAAGGAGTTTAGAACAAGAAGCCCAGGATTACGCACTCATTGGTGATAATCTATACAAGCGTGGTAAAGATGGTTACCTGAGGCTATGTGTCCATGAAAGTGAATATCTTAAGATCTTAGAAACTGCTCACCAAGGTGTAGCAGGAGGACACTTTGGACCGGATCGGGTGATCAAGGCAATACTATTTGCGGGCTTCTGGTGGCCTACCCTTCACATGGATGCACATACCTATGTGAAATGGTGTGATGTCTGTCAGAGGACTCAGTATCCTATGCGCAAAGATGAGATGCCACTGAAAGCTATGATGGGTGGACGTGCGTTTTCTAAGTGGGAAATAGACTTCGTAGGTCCTATTAATCCCCCAGCTAAGGGTTCTCATGCAGAATACATCATTGTTGCAACAGATTATCTAACTAAGTGGGTAGAGGTAAAAGCTACGACAAAGAACGATGCCCAAACGACTGCTAAATTCTTGTTTGAGAATGTGTTCACAAGGTATGGGCTACCTATAGAGCTGGTAAGTGATAGAGGCACACACTTCCTGAACGAAGTGATTGAAAATCTACTCCAAGAATTCTTAGTAATACACAAGAAGTCTGCCCCTTATCACCCTCAGGCTAATGGACAAGCTGAGAGCACTAATAAGATCCTATGTAATGTACTGACAAAATTAGTGAACACTAAACGCTCTGATTGGGACAAACAGCTGCACCATGCTGTTTGGGCATACCGAGTCGCCTACAAAACGGTACTCCAAGCCACCCCCTTTCAGATGGTATTTGGCCAAAACGCTGTGCTACCCTTGGACTTCTTGATTCCTACATTGAGAGTAGCACAAGAGCACAAATGGACAGGTCATGAACTCTCCTCTAGGATCTTTGACCTTGAACGATTAGGAGAAACAAGACTGAGAGCAGCTACAGGAATATATGCAGCTAAGAAGAGACAGAAGACATACTTTGATGCCCATGTGAAGGATAAAGGCTTGAAAGCAGGAGATCTAGTCTTAGTCTATACACTGAAACAACACGCGAGGAAGCTAGAAAAGAGAGGCTACGGACCTATGATCATCAATAGGATCTCCACGAGTGGAGCAGTACAATTATCCACGTTAGAGGGTGATATTCTCCCAAACTATATTAGCGGTTGCAGAGTCAAGTTGTATCAGGAACCCCTCACGGAGGAAATGCTCGGCCGACTCAACACTGCTAAGAAACGCAAAGAGGAAGAAAAGCGAATTCGAGAAGAGGCTCAAGCAGAAGCTTTAGAACGCATCAGAAGGATGAAGTTACAAAGGCAAGGTAGAGATCAGCCTAGAACGAATGACTATGCAGATCAAGGATATCCTATGGCCATGTGTGAAGTCGCAGGAACAAGCTCGCATAGGATAATTGATCGACGTCCTTTCATAACCCTAGATATAGGACAAGGAAAGAATGCAAGGACCGTAAGAGCCTTGATTGACTCAGGTGCAGCCACTAGTGCTGTTAAATTGTCTTACTGTCAAGAGTTGCAGTTAACTATCAATCCTGTGGAAGCATATCTCATAGGATTGGGAGGCGTGGAAACCCCTTGCATGGGCGAGGTGGAACTTCCCCTCTACATTCATGATGAGGCGATGACAGTTAAAGTACTAGTGTGTCAAGATGAGGATCTCACTGAACCTCTTGTCTTGGGTCAAGACTGGATCTATGACCATGCAGTTAACTTAAACCTTAGAAGTCAAATTCTTCAAGTTTGGGTACATGAACAATGCATTACAATAGAATTAGAGAATTGCATGCTCCTAAATCATGGCACCACACACTCTCTTAGTTCTTCCAAGACTAATCATATGAAAGAAGATGTTGTATGTGTCAAAAGCTCTATGATGCAGAAGGAGTCAATCGTGGAAGACCAGGTTCGAAGGCGGGTGGATCTTTCTTACTCTTCAAAGAATCAAGTAGCCACTGTTGTGAGCCCACCACACAAGCAAACACAACCGTTCACGACAACTGCTACATCAAATAAAAAGACACCATTCGATAAAAAAGTGGTTCCGGGCATGAAGCAGATCTGGGTACGCAAAGGAGAGCAACCACCAGCCTTGCCCCCACAAATCCCATCCATGCACACTAACCAGGCCAGAAGACGAAGGAAGCAGCTCAGACAAGCTCAATCACAAGGTATCCAACAAGTTTGGGTGCCTAAGAAGTTAGCTGCAACTCAACAAGGGCAATTACAGATGTGGGTACCTAAGAAGCTCCTACATCCACAACAACCTTTGTTCCCCCACGTGCAAAAGGTTTCAACAAAGAAGCGGAAAAGAGAAAAGGGTAAGAACCACGTACAGAGACCAAAGGAAGATCAAATCAGCTCTTCAACATTAGTAGGAAGACATGCAAAAAGGATATGGGGTTGGAAGCCAAAAGTGCAAGTAGCCTCCACCGAACCAAAGCGTCAACCACACTGGATACCACAGTTCAGAAAGCATCCAAAGAGAAAGACGCCTGAAGTGACCTCTACAGTGCCAAATGATGTTCTAAAATGGACTCCAATAAGGAGGATCACATCAGTTCGAGACTCAATGGATACCTCCACCAAGGTCGGCATCAATCTCCGCAAATAACATTGAAAGCCTCGAACGAGCAACAACCATGTGCTCCTTGCACAACCCTGTCGTTTGCACCATTCAGGTCATGCATTTCCAAGTATGCATTAATATAGGGCCACATTACACGGCCGTGCATAGACACTTGAAAATCCCATGCACAAGCGCACAGTGACATATGTCAAACATTTCTATTGATACTAACTTTTGTGTTCTTGTTTTGTGATATCCTTTTTCTCTCTCAAAAAAAAAAAAAAAAAAAAAAAAAAAAAAAGTGGGCGAGAGCTTGTTCCCAGGTTTGGCTTATGAAACATAAATGAGTCATGCTTAGTGAAGGTGGAACTGTTGATTACTAGGCATCTATCAATTTGGACAGAAGTGTGTCTCGGCCAATAGTGAGATTATTGCTGCCTTATCTGGTAGATGACAAGCATTTGGCATGAACATGGCATCTACAACTATGATTCTCTCTTACCATGGTAGGAATGAAGAGCTTGAAGGTCCGCAACTTGAGGGATGCTTAATTGCTTCATGTACCAGAGCATCCAAGGAGATATCTGCAAAAAGTAGTTCTGGAGGAGAAGACTCCTGCACATGGTGAGCTAAAGAGAATATGTGAAACTCAGCTTGGTGTAGTTACCCGATGTTGCTTGCCAAGAAAGCAATTCAATTCTCAGTATTTCCTGAACCAGTATGGAACAGTAGCACTGGTGAATGGTCTATGTCAATCAGCATGGTAATCTCTTAGAAACCCGCACGTGTCCAATATTCCTCTGAGTGTCAATATAGGGAAGTGAACGTGCATGAGCCCAAGCTCAGAAATGCACATTGTTAGTGACAAATGTTGCTTCGAAAAGAGGAGAGGGGATCCACCACTCAAAAGATCTCATCAGTGGACAATCAACATGGACATTCATCAACAATGTTCCATCCCAAAGGCCGAGTGTACAACACGAAGAGACAAACATCCATCAACCTTCTCCATGGTAAGTATCTTTACTCTGGAAACACCATAACCATAATAGTTTAGGAAACCTCTTCGTCAGCATACCCTTGAGCACTTAGCTCAAGACCCGCAATATTTGCACCATACTTCTTCCAATGCATTTTCCAAGTAAGCATGCGTAGGGCTACATTACCAGGCCTTGCACAAGGCACATACTTTTTTCAACCCAGGCACGAACACACTTACCCATCATTCATTATGGGTTATGAGTAGTTGGCATGACTGCTCTCAACATCATCTTTGAAAGAGTTAGCGGACGTCATGGGAACAACATCCATATCTCGGAAGCAAATTGAAGCCAGTAGTTGCTCCAAATCACTCTTGACAACCTCTTTTCAGCAACTTGCAGTTTTGAAAGCTCACAAAGACACATTCTTGCTGGAATCCAAGGAACCAGCTCATACAACGGATGGACACCACCTCTCAAAGCACTACATAGAACAGCCCTTCCAACAAGGGTCTGTCAGGGACGACAGACTCGAGAGGGGGGGGAGTGTTGAAGCTCAAAGTCAAGGACAAAGCATGGAAGCACATAAAAAGGTGGACACACAAGGAAAGGGAGCAAGTAGGGAGCTCCAAGAAGTGTATGTCAAATTTTCAGAAGAATCCCCTACAAAAATAGTGATTTTCATCACTAAAAACCATTGTAAATACCATTATCTATTTTTAGTAACTCCATTTTGTTCAAGCCGAGGAGTCCTCGAGCTTGAGGAGTATTAGAAGTACCATCGTACCAATTTTCATATTTTTTAGATCTCGTTTGAGCCCTCAAATAAGCCCTGGAACCTAATTTTTAACTAGGCCGGACACTAGGTCTGGACAGGGCCAAAGCTAGTCAAAAACTATAAATAGAGCTAGAGAGCTCATTTTTTGGGGGGTAGCTTCTTGTAGTTTGAGCTTGTATGAGAACTTTCTTGCAATAGAAGTGATTCCATTGTCTTACTCTCTTTGTTCTTGCCGTGTGTGCACGTGTGCGTGTATGTGTGTGCATGCTTGTGTGCTTCTCACTCACGCACTTGTGCTTCCACTTGCTCGTGGTCTTTATACCATCCTCACGTCTTCCCGGATTGACATTAAAGGAGGTGCTACTCATCACTGAGCTACATAGGTCCCCATACATTGGTGTTTATGACATTCAACACTTCATTGCTTACATGTGCTCCCTTCTTGAATGGCAATCTACTTTGTTTCCCTAATTGACAAGCATGGCACAAATGTTGCATATTCTAAGATGTAAGATCAGGTAGACCACTTATCAACCCCTTCCTTTGCATGTCCTTCATCCTTTTTAAGTTTATGTGCCCAATTCTTTTATGTCATAAGTCAATTTCTACAATCTGTTTATTTCCAATTGACAAGTAGATAGTGCGAGGGCTTGATGGCTTTACGTCCACGGTGAAGAGTCTTCCTTGCTTCTTTCCTTTTGCTATGAGTTTGTAGTCCTGCATGGGGTCTTCAACAAAACATCTTTGATCATTGAACCTCACCTGATAACCTCTTCCAACCATTTGACCTACCAAAACCAAGTTCTTTGTGATGGTTGGCACATGCAACACATCCTTCAAAACCTTGGAGCTTTGAGATCCATTTAATGCAACATCTCCCACATGTGAAATCTTATGCTCAATGTCATCCCCTATCTCTACATGTCCTTGATTGATGGGTGAGTGTAAATTAAATAAAACATATTTATTGCAACTCATATGGTTGCTACAACCACTATCAATGTACCATGTAAAATCTGAATTGACTCTTTCACTTGACTCATACACCATAAGCAAGTTCTCATTTTCTGAATTTGTCGAAATAATAGTGTTGAAACCACTATTCTTGATTGCCTCCTTCTTTGGACCAACAATCTCTTGCATAATGGCCCGGTTTTCCACAATTGAAGCATTCTCCATTGGATGCTTCACTTCTATGTGATCTTCCTCCTCTTCCTCTACTCCTTCCTCTTCCTCTTGATCCATAGCTTTGGTTGGACCTTTTTGGTTGTTTGAGCTTGAGCTTGAACTTCCTCTCCCTCTACCTTGGGATTTTTGTCCTCCTCTTTTTCCTTTGCCTCTACCTACATAGAAAATTTGGACATGGCTGCCCTTCGATTGTGAACCTCCTTGGTTCATCTACTCGGTCACCATTAATGTGACTAATTGATCAAATTTTGGTAGGGAATCCCTCACATAAACTAATGTGGTAAATGCTTTCCACCTTTCATCCTCTCTCAAGCCCTTGAGAGTGTGTGCAACAAGATCATCATCTTCGATTGGGATCCCAATTGAGCCTAGGGCATCTACAAGCTCCTTAACCTTGAAAATGTATTCATTTATTGTTAGTACTTGGTGCTTTCCTAAGATTATTGAGCTCATTCTTGAGCTAAATCTTCTTTGCCTTGGTTGATGAAAAGTACAATCTCTCCAAGGTCTCCCAAACCTTCTTGGATGTGTCCAAGTCTTGTATATGCCCTATCATGCTATTGTTTATATGTTGTGATAGAATGAATATGAATCTCCTATCCCTTTCTATCCATCATTAAGTGTCTTGACCTGTGCTTGAAGTGGTGGACCATGTACATGAGGCATTGGCTCTGTGCCGCTCACTAATCCCCACAATCCTTTGCCCATAAGGTAGTTGCTAACTCTAAATATCCATGGTTGATAATTGCCTTTCTCTAAATTCTCTATTTGTGGATTATACTCAGACATACTGAGCTCTAAGATGCTTCTCTAGATTCTCCTCAAGTGTTTGTATGCTTTAAATGGTGTAGTTATTACCTTTTGAGAGCTTCTCCCTTTTTAATCTTCGACTAGTTGAGATCTCAATCGACATATCCCCTTTATGTCTTCTTGCTTTGATAAGTCCTCCCTGTGCTTCCACAAGTTGTCTTGATCCCTTCAAGTATTCAATTGATGCCCACTAATTTTTCCAAGCCTCCAAAATGGCTCTGATACCACTGATGCGGGATGATTCTAACACCCCAATGCAATAATGGAAGATGGCTGCCCTCCACTAGGTCCACAAGCAGTGATATATGCGAACTGTGCTAAACTTTTCTCTGTACCAGTATAAAGACTTAACATGAAATTTTGAGACTTATCGTAGACTCTAAGAGCTACCCAACAAGCTTTAAATCATCCAAGATGGATATTTTAGCTGGGAGAACCACCCTCTGCAAACCAGGCTACCTATTTGCAACACTCTCTCCCTATGCAAATAGATATACCTTCACAAAGTTGGCAATTTCTCAAAACTCACTTAGTCAAATAGCTTGAAACTTTGGCAAAGTTCAACACATTATATGAGAGAACAAATGAAGCTTGAAATCAATGAAAATGAGTAGAATGAGAGAGCAAACAATGCTCTACAATCTGAAACAATCAGATTTGGAAAAGCCTAACTACACCTCTAGATAGAGAGGAGCAAAGTCATGGAAAAATAAATAACGTGGACGTGGACATGGACGTGGATGTGGACGTGGACCTGGACGTGGATGTGCATGTGCATGTGCATGTACATGTGCATGTGCATGTGCATGTGCATGTGAACGTGCTTGTGCATGTGCATGTGAACGTGCTTGTGCATGTGCATGTGCACGTGCTTGTGCATGTGCATGTGCATGTGCATGTGCATGTGCATGTGCATGTGCATGTGCATGTGCATGTGCATGTGCATGTGCATGTGCATGTGCATGTGCATGTGCATGTGCATGTGCATGTGCATGTGCATGTGCATGTGCATGTGCATGTGCATGTGCATGTGCATGTGCATGTGCATGTGCATTTGCATGTGCATGTGCATGTGCATTTGCATGTGCATGTGCATTTGCATGTGCATGTGCATGTG
>CM035422.1:68273095-68298095 GCA_020310875.1 Ceratopteris richardii
TGTATGTGTATGTGTATGTGTATGTGTATGTGTATGTGTATGTGTATGTGTATGTGTATGTGTATGTGTATGTGTATGTGTATGTGTATGTGTATGTGTATGTGTATGTGTATGTGTATGTGTATGTGTATGTATGTGTATGTGTATGTGTATGTGTATGTGTATGTGTATGTGTATGTGTATGTGTATGTGTATGTGTATGTGTATGTGTATGTGTATGTGTATGTGTATGTGTATGTGTATGTGTATGTGTATGTGTATGTGTATGTGTATCTGTATTTGTATCTGTATATGTATCTGTATGTATATGTGCATGTGCATGTTTAGGTGTGTGTATTTGTGTATATTGGAATGTGTATGTGTATGTTTATGTGTATGAATGTGTATGTGTATGTGTATGCACAAAACCATGGGGCGGAAATTCATACACTTCATGTAAATCACCATTCGAAAATGCAATTTTAATGTCTAACGGATGTACATTCCAACCATGATGAGTTGTAAGTGCACAATTGCTATGAACGATGATCATTGGACAGGTGGGAGCAAAGGTTTTATGAATATCAATGACTCTTAATGATAACCTTTGACAACAATCTTGGCCTTATACCTTTTAATTGTTCCATCAGGCTTACGTTTCAGCTTGTATGTCCATTTGGTGCCAATGGTTGTTTTTCATGGAGGAAAATCTTATAAAGACCAAGTACCATTCTTCATAATAGCATCGTATTTTGATCACATAGCAGACATCCAATTTTTTGAATTTTGGGCTTCAAGAGGAAGAGGCTCATTCTCATGAGAAAGACTAGAGACAACCATTGCATAACAATTTGATGCAAAGGAAGGAGTATGAGAGCTTGAACGAGTATGAGATGGCAAAGGTGAGTCTAATTTTCTCTCAAAGTGTGCAACAGCCATTTAAGCATAGTTTTAGCATCTTCTGTGTTAGCCCTAACATCAAGTGCATTTAAATTTGCATAAAAATTGGAATGATCATGATCATTTGGAACTTGTAAAGGTTTAGAAATCGCCCCATTTGGATTAGCACTTGATTGCCCAATTGTAAAAGGGCCAGTAAAGTGTCGTTACACACCCTTTAAGCTAACACATGTCTACTTGGTACATGAAAGCAAAGGATGAATTGATCTTCCAGAAAAAACAATATAAGAGCTAACCAAAATGCATTTATTCTATGGATGATACAGGTGACAACCTTTGCTTTTAGAATTATACCCAATAAGAAAACATTCTTTGCTTTATCATCCAATTTTTTGTGTTGTTCATGCACCAATGCATATGCTACATAACGAAAGACATGTAGATGAACAACATATGGATTGCAACCATGCCAAGTCTAATATGGAGTGATAGACTGCAATGCTTTGGTGGGACACATGTTAAGTACATGTGTTGCATACATAAAAGCCTCATACAAGATGCTTTGTGGTAAAACATGACTTTTGACCGTACATCTTGCTGTTTCGAGACCAGTTCTTCCTTTCAACAAATCCTTTTTTTGAGGTATATATAACATTGTACACTGACATTTTATCCCATGCTCAACTAGTAATGCATGAAAATAAGAAGACAAGTATCATCCCTCTCAATCAAAACGAAGGGCATCCAATTACATGTTGACAAATTTTCAACCATAACCAACAATTGTTCAAAGAACAAAAGCACTTTGGACTTTGTTTTCTATGGTTACACCCATGATTGCATGGAAAACTTATCAATAAAAGTTGTGAAGTATAGGTAGTTCCCAAATGAAGGTGTTTGTACAAGGCCACATACATCACTATGAAAAGCTACAATTTATGAGCAGCTCTAACTAAACCATCTTTTGGGAAGAGGTGTTGCATTTTGCCCAAAATATAGCCTCCACAAAGATGTTTACAAGGTACTTCAATTTTGGGTAGAGGACAAAATTTTAGATTTTTGTAGGCGAAGCAAACTAACAAAATTCAAATGACCTTGTATCTGAGATAGCTTGAGAATCATGAAGTGCATATGCTCAATCATTCACAGATTTTTTGCATAGTCTATGAAAAAACATATCCATTCAAAAGATCATGAAACGCACATATGTCATCAACAAGTTTGACAACTAATTCAAACTAGGCCAATTTTGAAACTGACAACATATTTTTTTTATCCTTAGCACATATAAGGCAATGGACAATGTGAAAGAAGTGTTGACATATTTAGGTAGTGATGTGTGTGAACACTCTAGGACTGTGGGGGCACTTTTTTCCCTCTTTAGGAGGTTTTTTTCCCCCGGCTTGTATATACGACTATTGCCCTAATGGGCTACATATCTTTGTACATTCTAGTGGTAATACATTCAGTATTATGTGTTGTGCTCCAAGCTTCTTCTTCTTCCTTGTGTTGTTCGCATGCTTCCGCAGACGTCTAACTCCAACAATTGGTATCAGAGCAGGTCGTCGCTTCATCTAGGGCGTCGTCTACACCTGTCCGATTGCAGTCTCAGATTCGCACGAAATTTGGTGAGCATACTCAGGGTGTTTCAGAGATCAAAATGCTTCACTTTGTCATGCCGAAATCACGATTTGAGCTCGTTTCAGCCTCCGAACGCACTGTTGTAGCACTTGTGCAGGCTATTTTGTCTTTTTGTGCCAAAGGTATATACTTGTTTCGGTTGGCCAGTATAATCATCTCGAAGCCTTATATAGGTTTAGCAAAACTCGTTTGGGTAGTTCCGTTCAACTTTTTGCGATACAATCAATTTTTTTCATCAAGCTATTTTAGTCACTGACAATGGTTAAAAGCAATGATGTATTTCGTATGTTGGATGTTGAGGATAAGTTACATGGTACAACCTACCCATTGTGGGCTTATATGATGCGACATGTATTAGTTGCAAAAGGATTGTGGAACATTGTGCAGGGTGTTGAAAAACGTCCTATCACACCTGCAACTGTTACAACTGTAGATACTGAAGTTGATGCAGAAGGTGTCGAAGATAATGATATTCTGCATATTCTTGTTCGTGATGTGGTTTCTGTTGCACGTGCTGCAGAGTAGATTCGTTGGGATGGCAGAGATGCTCAGACATATGCATTGATAGCTTTGTCTATCAAATGTGCCATTATTCCGCACATTCTCTCTTGCAGAATAGCTAAGGATGCTTGGGATACACTTACCACATTGTATACAGCTAGGAATGAGGCTCGTGTTGCTTACCTCCAAAAATTGTTGAAGAGTGAGCACATGAATGAAGATGATTCTATGGACAATTTCCTAACAAAGATCAAAGACTTAAAGGAATAGTTGATCTCTACTCATGAGGTTATACCAGATAGCTCACTTGTGCAAACCGTTCTGAATGGTCTTCTTGATTCATATCAGAGTTTTGCTTCTACTCTTCAGTTGATGATGAAAGGCAATCCAAATGCCTCGTCATTTGAGGAGTTAGTCTCTGTTCTGTTGCAGGAAGATCGGTCCAGGCAAAACAGGTCAATTATGCATGTTGCAGATCAAGCTTTCCTGGCTAGTCAGAAGGGCAAAGGAAAATGGAGTTGTTCAAGTAGTAAGCAAAAATCTGCTAATTCTGCACAATCGAAGAGGGAAGACAAAGATGAAAAGAAATCAGAAAAGCAGAAATTGTTTTGAAAGATCTGTAAAGGAAATGATCATATCATAAAGAACTATCCAAAACTGGTTGCTAAAGAGGCAAAGAAGAAAGAGGCTGGAATGGTAGTTGCAGAAGCCTCTACACCAAAAACAGAGTCTGCTAATCTTGTGTAGGAAGAAGAATGGGCGTTTACGACTATTTGCAGTTTTGACCCATCTTCTTATGAGGAGTGCATGTCTGCAGTAGACTCAGATGTTTGGTACTTTGACAGTGGGTCGACCAAACATATTACTTCACAGCGCAGTTTCTTCTCTTCACTCGAGCCTTCCCCTACAGGGAATACTCTTACATGCGCCAACAACTCCTATTATCCTGTTATGGGAGTTGGTAAGATCATTTTGACTATTGTTGATGGTAGTTCTTTCACTTTGTTAGATGCTTTGTTTGTGCGAGGGATCTAGAAAAATTTGTTATCAGTTTTTGCATTAGCGAAGATTGGCTTGGTTCTGAAATTTGTTGATGACAGGTGTACAATTCATGATCTGTCAAATGGCGATGTGATTATTGCATTTGGCATTTTTGTTCTGGGCTATATAAGCTCATAGATTATGAAAGATCTGTGAATGATTCGGCATGTGCAATACATGATTCTCAGGCTATGTCCAATGCAAAGCTTTGGCATGCATGCTTTGGTCATCTGAATTTTGCTAGTTTGCTATGCCTCCAGAAATCTGAAATGGTGTTCTCCTTGCCCAAACTTGAGGCACCTAGAAAACATGTTTAGGAAAGTTGTATTTTGGGAAAAATGCAGCGTTCGTCCAGTTCAAAAGATGGTTCAGTTTGGGCTACTTAGAAATTGCAGCTTGTACATAGTCATGTTTGTGGTTCTATGCAGACACCTTCTTTTGGAAATTATCTTTACTTTGTGACTTTCATCGATGATTTTTTCAGGCATGCATGTGTATATCCATTAAAGGAAAAGTCTGAAGCGTTCATGTGCTTCAAAGAGTTTTTACTTTTGGTTGAAAAACTGTCAGCATGTAAAATGGGCACCCTCAGTTCTGATCGAGGGGGAGAATATATGTCTTCTGATTTTAATGCATTTCTGGCTGAACGTGGGATAAAACACCAGTGTATAGAGCCGTATACACCTCAACACAATGTAGTTGATGAACGAAAGAACATGTCATTCATGGAGATGGCGAGGTTTATGGTCAAGAGTCAGGCTTTACCACATAGTTTCTAGCTTGAGGCTATCATGTGTGCAACATTTGTACTTAACAGGTGTCCCACTAAAGCGCTGTAGTCTATCACTCCATATGAGGCTTGGTATGACCGCAAGCCATCTGTCGCTCATCTGCCTGTTTTTTGTTGTTTGGCATATGCATTAATGCCCGAACAACATCGTAGAAAATTGGATGATAAAGAAAATTATTTTTGTTGGGTACAATTCTAAAAGTAAAGGCTATCGTCTGTATCATCCACAGACTAAACGCATTCTCGTTAGCTGTGATGTTGTTTTTTGTGGAAGATGCTATTTAGCCATTTCTTTCATGTACTAAGAAGACATCTCTTAGGTCCAAAGACATGTATGATACTTTCTTGCCTCTTTTTGCAGGTGGACACTCAAGTGTTGGTCCTAATGAGGCAACTTCTCAACCTTTGCAAGTTTCATGTGATGATGAAGATCATCCCATTTCTAATGCAGATTTACATGATGCACTTGTTGATGAGAGAGCTGACATTGAGGAGGAAAAAACTATGCCAAAACGGCTGGTGTAGACTTTTCATGATAGCAAATTAGATGCACCTCTGTCATATCCTACTCGATCAGGCTCTCATAGTGCCTCTTTTGCATCACATTGCTATGCTATGGCTGCAACTAGTCTCTGTGATGAGAATGAGCCTGTTTCATTTGATGAGGCACAAAATTCAGAAAATTGGATGCCTGTTATGCAATCTGAATATGATGTTATAATGAAGAAGGGTACTTGGTCTTTATGTGACTTGCCTCCTGGCAAGAAGGCCATTGGCACAAAGTGGGTTTACAAGGTGAAGTGTAAACCTGATGGAACAGTTGACAGGTATAAGGCTATGCTTGTTGCAAAGGGTTATGCACAGGAAAAAGGCATCGATTTTGATGAGACCTTTGCACCTACACGCCGTATGACTAGTGTTCGGAGCATATGTGCACTTCCAGCCCATCATGGTTGGAATGTACATCAGTTGGACATTAAAACTACAGTTCTGAATGGTGACTTGCATGAAGAAGTGTATGTTTTTCAGCCCCCTGGCTTTGTGCAGAAAGGGCATGAAAACCAGGTGTGCAGGTTAAAGAAGGCATTATATGGTTTAAAGCAAGCACCACATGCTTGGTATGAGAAGATACATGCCTATCTGATTGCACAAGGTTTTGAGAATAGTCCAACTAAAAGCACCTTATATGTTAAGTATGCTAATGATGTGCTTCTGATCATTGTTGTCTATGTTGACGATATGATACTCATTGGTCCTATTGAGAAGCATATTGCTGGTTTTAAGGCTGATTTGCATGCCTCATTTGAGATGTCTGATTTGGGGCATTTGCATAACTATTTGGGCATTGAGTTTATGCAAGTTGATGGTGGAATGGATTTGTGTCAAAGAAAATATATTGACACATTATTGCAACATTTTGGCCTTGACGATTGTAAGCCTATTGCCACTCCTATGGAGACAGGTTTACGATTGAGTCTTATGATGTTGGAGATGCATTTGATGTTGTCCTCTATTAGCACGCTGTTGGATGCCTGTTTTACTTATGCATTACTCGGCTAGATATTTAGTTTGTTGTCTCACAGATGAGTAGGTTTATGCATTGCCCAGGAGTCAAGCATTGGCAGGCGGTTAAACGCATCTTTTGCTACTTGAGTGGTACCCAACTACTTAGTTCAAGGGGGGATCACTACCGCCAGATTTGCATGCTTTTTTTGACTCTGATTGGGTTGGTTGCTATGACACTCATGTGTCCACTAGTGGCTTTTGCTTCATGCTTGGTAGCTCATGTATATCTTGGTTGAGCAAGAAACAGCCTACTCTGGCCACTTCCAGTTGTGAGGCTGAGTATAGGGAAGCTTTTAGAGCGACTATTGAGTGTGTGTGGCTCAGATACCTTATGGCTAATTTGGATGTTGGTCAGTCTTCTGCCACCACCATCTTCACTGACAGTCAGAGCGCATTGGCAGTTGCGAGGAACCCTATGTTCCATGCTCCCCTAACAACATTGAGGTGCATTATCATTATGTCAGGGAGAGGTTCTCTGCTCGGGAGATCACCTTGGCATATGTGCCCACGCAAGAGAACATTGCAGACCTTTTCACGAAGGCTCTGCCTAGGGAGAAGTTTGGAGCTTTCCGCAAAGCTTTGGGCTTACTTCCTTTTGTTGAGTGATTTCCACATAGCACATGAATGCCAGCTACTCATTCACCGCATCACTCCCAGGGGGGATTTGATGATATATTTAGGTAGTGATGTGTGTGAACACTCTAGCACCGCCGAGGCACTTTTTTCCCTCTTTAGGAGGTTTTTTTCCCCTGGCTTGTATATACGCCTATTGCCCTAATGGGCTACATATCTTTGTACATTCTAGTGGTAATACATTCAATATTGTGTGTTGTGCTCCAAGCTTCTTCTTCTTCCTTGTGTTGTTCGCGTGCTTCCGCAAACGTCTAACTCCAATAAGGAGTTCCATAAAAAAATAGTTAGAATAATCTTTCCAATTTCCCTTACAGGATAAGATTTGTTAACACATGTTTCAATATTCCTTGTAGGGAAAAGCTCAACTGAATTAAGAAACTATGCAACAAGGTAATATGTTTGGTTGCACCACTATCAAAGTACTAAACATTTGAGTCTACTCAAGACATACACTGCTCATGAGAAGATGGATCATAGAGAAAAACAATAGTAAATACCTATTCTTCAATCTGAACAAGATTAGCACACTGTGTTTTAAGTGTAGAGGACTTCGCAACAACCATTCCAACCTCTTTCTTCTTTTCCTCCTTGGCATGCTTTTTAGGAAAACTCTTTATGACACGATCATTTTTCTTACAATACTTGCAAAATTGTTCTTGCTTTTCTATGTCCTTGTCTTCCTTCTTTGACTGTACAACATTAGCAGATTTTTGCTTACTACTAGATGATCTCCATCTAACTTTGCGCTTCTCAATAGCTAATAAAGCTTGATCTGCAACACACAATTGACGTGTTTTGCTTGGATTGATCTAACTGCAACAAAGTAGAGACAAACTTCTTAAATGTTAAGGCATTTGCATTGCCTTTCATAATCAATCTAATAGTAGAAGTAAAACTTTGATATGAATATGAAAGACCATTAAGAATAGTGTGTACAAGTAAACTATTTGGCAAGATTTCATCAGCAAAAATCAATCATTCCTTCAAATCTTTGATAGACAAAGCTAACATTGCATGTGCTCCTTCAAATCTTTGATAAAACTATGGGAACAAGAAAAGTTTGTTAACATTCTATCTATGAAAAGAATGAAGTTTTTGCTTTTAGAGGGTGGATTGCTTCTGTAGAGGCTAAATGGCATCAAGATCAAAATTTACACATACATGTACACATACTTGTACATGTACATGCATGCATACATGTACATGTACACATACATGTACCTGTACGTGTATGTGTACATGTAGGCGTGCATGTATGAGTACATGTATGTGTATGTTTACATGTACGTATACGTGTATGTCTACATGTACGTGGTACGTGTACACGTACACGTACATGTACATGCACATGTACACGTACACATGCATGTACACGTACATGTGCATGTACACATACACGTGCATGTACATGTACACGTGCATGTACATGTACATGCGCATGTACACGTACAAGTACATGTAGACATACAGGTACACGTACATGTAGATGTACACGTACATGTAGACGTACACGTACATGTACTTGTACACGTACACCTACATGTACACATACAGTTGCACGTACACGTATAGGTCATGCACACATACACCTACACATACACGTACACGTGCACGTCCACATACACGTGCACATACACGCACACGCACACGTGCACGTACATGTACATGCACACGTGCACGTATAGGCACACATGCACACGCACACGCACAGGCCACACGCACACGCACACGCACATGCAAACGCACAAGCACATACACATGGACACGCACACGCATGCGCACGCGCACGCACTACGCCTAGACGTACACGTACACGCACACGCACTATACCTAGACGTACATGTACACATACACCTACACATACACCTACACGTACACGTACACCTACACGTACATGTACACCTACACGTACACGTACACATACACGTACACGTACATGTACACGTACACCTACATGGTACACGTACACCTACACGTACACGTACATGTACACCTACACCTACACCTACACCTACACCTACACCTACACCTACACGTACACCTACACGTACACGTACACGTACACGTACACGTACACGTACACGTACATGTACACTTACACTTACATGTACACGTACACTTACACATACACGTACACAGAGGTACACGTACAGGTAGACATACACATACACATACACATACACATACACATACACGTACACGTACATGTACATGTACATGTATGCATAGAGGTACACATACGCATGCATAGAGGCATGTACACGTACACATAGACGTACAAGTACACCTACACATACATGTACACATACACATACACGTACACATACACATACACCTACATGTACATCTACACATACACATACATGTACATGTACACGTACACACACACATAGACGTACATCTACACATACATGTACAAGTACACGTACAGGTACACATACACCTACATGCACACATACATGCACACCTACATGCACATGTACATGAGAACCTACATGCACACCTACATGCATGCCTACACACACCTACAGGCACCCCTACATGCACATGTACACACACATGCACACACACATACAGGCACACATACATGCACTCCTACATGCCCACGTACATGCACGTGTACAGACACGTATAGGTACATGCACATGTACATGCAAATGCACACGTACACACATATACACACACACGTACATGTAAATGCACATGCCCACACACACGTACAGGCACATGCACACGCATTCACATACACATACACACACATATACATAGATACACACATACACATGCACACACATTACAGACACAGACATGCGCATGCACACATACACCTACACCTACACATACACCTACACATCCACATACACCTACACATACACACCTACACATACACATAACCATACACATGCACATACACATGCACATGCACATACACATACACATACACATACACACACACACACATACACATACACATACACATACACACACACACATACAAATACACATACATATACACGTACACATACACATACAAATACACATACATACACCTACACATACATATACACATACACGTACTCATACACATACACATTGACACACAAACATACACATACACACAGACATACAGATACACATACATATACAGATAGATGTACTTATACATGTACACATACACATATACATACACATACACGTACACAAACACGTACACGTACACACACACATACACACACATACACATAGATGTACTTATACATGTACACATACACATACACATACATGTACACATACACATACACATACACATACACACATACACATACACATACACATACACACACACACACACACGTACACGTACACGTACACGTACACGTACACGTACACACATACACATACACATGCACATAGCAATACACATGCACATACACATTGAAAAGGCATTATATGGTCTGAAAAAAGCACGACATGATTAGTATGAAAAGATACATGCTACTTGCTAGCACATGGTTTTAAGAATAGCCCAAATGAGAGCACCTTATATATTAAGCATGTAGATGTACTTCTATCATTGTTGTATGTATTGATGATATGTTGCTAACTGTCTTAATGAGAAGCATATTGTTGAAGTTGATTTGCATTCTCTTTTGAGATGCATATTTAGGACATTTGCATCATTATTTGCCCAGTCAACTTATGCAAGTTCATAACTCTATCAGCAAGTTGTTGGATACTTGATTAACTTATGCATTACTCGAACTGATATTCAATTCGTTGTCTCTCACATGAGCAGATTTATACATTGCCCAAGTGTCAAGCATTACTATGCGCTTAAGCACATCTTTCGCTAATTGAGTGGTATCTACCTACTTGGATCATTTTATCCCAAAAGAGATCATTACCACCAAATTTACATGATTTTCCTTAAATTGAGTTAGTTGCTATGACACTTTCATCTGCTCCAATGGTTTTTACTTTATGCTTGGAAGCCCATGGATATGTTGGTCGAGCAAGAAGGTTGAGTATATGGCATCTTTCATAATGACTATTGAGTGTCAGACACCTTTTGGTTGATTTGGGTGTTGGTTAATCTTTTGCCGCCACAATCTTCACCAATGGTCAAGAGTGCATTGGATATTACGAAAAACCATGTGTTGCAGGCTCACAAAGCATTGAGGTGCACTATCATTACGTCAAGGAGAGGTCATAGATTAGAAGTTCCTAATTCATGGGTGCCAACTCCTTGTTCAATGCATCACTGTGAAGGGAGATTTGGTGATATACTTCGATAGTGATGTGTGAACACACTTAGGGTTGTCAAGGCACTTTTTTCCCTCTTTAGGAGATCTTTCCCCCCGGCTTGTATATACATAGTCCTAACAAGTCAATCATCGTTGTACATTCACTTGGTAATACATTTTGTATTATGTTGTGCTCCGAGCTCCCTCTTCTTCCTTGTGTTCTTTATGTGCTTCCGTAAACCTCGAACTCGAACACCCCTCCATATACACAAAAATCGAGATGAGTTATTGCTTTCATATCCAACACCTTCCAATCAACAAACTCACTTTAACCTATGGGAAAGCTAAAAATCATGCAAAGCAGATTTTGGATCATCTCTAAACTAAACTATAGCATCTCCAATCCAAACTACATCAAATTATGGGGATCAAAGCAATGAAAGTTTAATGGAAAGACACAATTGAGCGAGCTCGAATGGAATCAACCAACAATAATAATAACCTTAATGACTACGGATAATAGATTATATAAGACTTGAAGTAGTCGAGAGTACGAATGCATAAGGAGATGAAGATCGAGTGATCTGAATGTGCAAGCATATGAAAATGGTTTGATACCGATGATCAAATGAGTGACGGAACACTTGCTTAGCAACTCTTCTTTTATATTGACTCCTTTTTTATCATATAACCTTCTCAACGACGTACAATAACAGCAAATGAAAAATGAAGCGTATGCTACGCAACTCCCCATTGGATGGTCTCACTACAACTTATGCTAGCCAAATCACACTGTTTTATTCAAAAGACACAATGCCTATAAGTATTGGGTGCTTCATATCGACACTCCCAATAATATAAATCTTGTAAAAAAATACAATAAGGGTATCTAAAGATTTGGAAGATGATTCAAGCGTCTCAAAACAAAATAAAAAGTAGAAAATTATACCAATTAATGATGAAATCATCATGATTGCAAATAAATATAATGACAACAAGATGCGCACTGCACTAGTGGAAGGCTTAACAATGAAAGGGTCCGAGCATATATTTTTTGTTCCTTAAAGAGCATCCAATCATTCTTTCTAATTCCCTGGATAACAGTCCATTTCATCGCGTGTGACAACAAGACTAAGAACTTAACATGTCTCCCGTAGGATTGGGCATCATTGAGGATTGAACATTATCCCATTTCCATATGGAACTCTCATTTACTTATGGATTTGGATGCCCAGCGCAATGTTTCCTTACTCCTACAAACCAGTCACCTTAAATAGTTGAAAGCTCACATTACTATTAATTAGAGAACCTTCTAACTAACTACATTACATTCATTTATAATAGAACTATTGCAGCCATTTCTTGTATTTTCAAAATGCCAGCAACACGGCAAATCACAGAAGAAATGGTATTCAATATTCATCTGGGAAACCTCTGATTAGCTTGTTGAAATCTCAAATACAATCGTACGTTTTCTATAAAATTCTAGGTACCACGTATATTATGACATTCCCAATAGCACATTTTCTATGAAGTTTCAGTGGCAATGATTTACATTTATATCATTGATGTCAATTTATCAGACAAGGATGAAATCCTTGAGGATAGCAATGCAACAATAGAATCTCATATGTAAATGAATCCATCAATGAACTTGAAACAATTACATTGCTGAGCTATTCTCATCAGCTATTCGCAGACAAGACCAGCCTCCAGCTTTACAATGATCATATTAATACAAACAAGATTTCACTATTTGCAAAGAATCTCAGCTGCATATCTCTCAGCAATATCCATTGCAGCTTCAAGCCCAGCTCCATTGCTCCCCTGAAATACATGTGTCAGTATTCCAATTTCCACATGTATAATAACAATTACCCTTACATGTCCTTGTGCAAGGCAGACAATTAAGGTTACCTGTCCTTGTGCAAGGCCACCTTTACCACCACCACCTTTCCCATTTATAGGTCCCAAAGCCTTCCATAGCCAATCCTTGAGAATCAATCCTTTGCTAGCGATAGTTTCTGGCACCCCAGCATACACAAGCACCTTGTTGCTTTCTTTGTCAACACTGAACATCATCACAGCCAAGCCCTAACAAATATCACATGTTCAACAGGATTCAGAATGGTTCATTGAAATCACAATGTACATAGACTACACACACTAAGCCACATTCACACAGTTGCATCTGTTCTTGAGAAGCAAGTAGTAAATGGACAAAAAGAAAAGGAATATGAGAAACAGAGTCAAGGAGACTTAAGAGATCCTCCCATACACTTAGACCACAAGTGATACATAAGCTCATTGATTCCAAGAGGATTGGAAGAGCACATATTCATGATGGGTTTGTGGTCGATCCTTTCAAACATGTTTAGGACATGCTTCCATAGCTTAAACCACATATATATATGATTGCACTAATTGTGAGTGTTTGACCTTCCAGTTTCTCTACTGTTGTGTGTCATAGAAGCAGAGGACCCTCCGGAGTCTGTGGACCGTTATACTTTCATGATTGAGTCAGATAAGGATGCTCTATGCATCCACTCTTCAGAAATGCCAATGCAAATCAGCACAGAGATATAGATAACTAGATAGAAAGACAGACACACACACACACAGAGAAACAGAGAGAGAGAGAGAGAGAGTGAACACCAGTTTCTACTAGTATGCAACTGAACCATGTCCTCCAGTATAAGTCTAGTAATCTCTACCCATGTGGTAAGAGAGAGAACCTAGAGGGAGTGTTAAAATGGCGGTAGTCTGTACATGCTACGATGATGCCTCTGAAACCAGGATGTTATCTGTGCTAACAACGCCCATAGTGCTACCTATTGAGAGGACTGAAGGGTCAGCCAGGCATATCTATCTCCAGGAACCTCCCATTGGATGTGTGTAAAAGGAAATGATCCGGTATGTGTCTCAAGCACCATTGAGGTAGCAACTAACTCTGGCCTAATGATCTCATGTGATACTAAAGCTTTGGCTCTAATCATCCAGGTGACATAGAAGCCAAAGGTTTCTCCATCCCTCTGTTTGATTCAGTTTACTGTAACCACCGAGGGGTCCGAAATCTGTACTCCATAGCCATAGTGCCCAGCACGGTTGGAAACAGTCTAATCTCAAATGCTGCATAACCTCTAGACAATCTAATCTCTAATGCTTTCCTCGGGGAAATGACTGACCCACTGAAAACCACTCCCACATATCTATATGCATATGCATACTCCACTACGTCCTCTCCATAAGTAGTAGCAGTGGCTAATCTTCAAACACAGTATGGTGCTGTGTTTAACATCATAACTTTTGTTTTTCGTAGGCCCACAGGAAATAAACTATTCTAGGCAAAAACATGGAATATGTCTCTCCAATGTCCTAGACCTGCATAAATTCTAGCCAATCTACTCTGTTATGCTCTCCCCCACTTAAAAGGCTGGCCCATTGAAGACCACTCCCACATATGTAAATGTATCTGTGTACTCCATGTCATCTCCATAAGTAGAGGTGGTGGCTGATCTCCCAATTTACTATGATGTTTTGTTAAACACCATTAACTTGGTTTTCCCAAAGTCCATAGATAATCAATCGCCCTGTGCAAAAACAGGTAATATGTCCAAATATCACTCCAAACTCTCTAGGAAATTCTCAATATGATGTCCTCAGCATAATAACATCAGATCCATGTATGTTCAATGTACACATGCTCGTACGATCATAGTAGATTTAAATCGCGATTTTTTCGCTCAAATAAAAACCTTTTAAATCGAACAAGTAATATGTCCAAATGTCACTCCAGACTCTCTAGGAAATTCTCAATATGATGTCCTCAGCATAATAACATCAGATCCATGTATGTTCAATGTACACATGCTCGTACGATCATAGTAGATTTAAATCACGATTTTTTCGCTCAAATAAAAACCTTTTAAATCGTTCTCGATTTAAATCTCTCCATACGATTTTTATCACCTCCTAAATGATTTTTATTTTTTTCCTTTCACTTTGAAGTAGTGTTTGACTCATAATTTGCTTTGGTTTCGATCTTCTAGCTTGTTATAGTGGAGAGTAATGTATCTTAGTATTAGAACAACCTGGCTTATGCTCTAGAGACTGGTACTAGGTGTTTGATTACCCAAGTTGGTTATCCCCTTAATAATACCCATTAAATGGAAAGTTGTCCCTCTATATATATGAGGACATTAAATACCCATTAATCTTCCCATACAATGTTAACTTGAACATATGGCCATCAACATGTGATCTCTTAATTCTCTTGTATTTCCAATCAAATAGTAGCTATTGATATATATGTAAAAAAAATAAAAATCTCTCTTAGTGGATAAAAACCTCGATTTTGATTTTTGGTATGAACAATTTAAACGATCTAAATGATTAAATCTCGATTTAAATCTCTCGGTCACACTATGCACACGATACACATATCGATTGACATCAAGCAATGGAACTTATCTCACTAAATGTGGATCCGAGAGACAAGTCCGCAATATGAAGACCCTCCTCATGCTAATAGTCATGTGCGCACGCATGCGCACACACAAGCAAGGACTCTCAGACACGCACAAGCTCCCAAGAAACTCACACTTATTGAGAAGAGAGAATGAACAAGAAGACGAAGCCTCACTCCTGGACAAGACACAAGCTCCCAAGAAACTCACACTTAATGAGAAGAGAGAATGAACAAGAAGACGAAACAAATGAGGGTTTGCTCACTTCTATAGGCAAGTTAAAATTAAGTTCACACCCTAATGTCTGCCAAAGTGAAAATTAGGTTCTAAACCCTCATTTGAGGTCCGATTTGGTGCCGAAAGATCTTGTAAAATCTTGGAGGTTTAGGGAGTCACTCGTCAAGTTCAAAGGCTCCTTCGCTTCTACAACCATGGAGTACTTTACAACAAAAGGCTTCCGGAGTCCGGACATATTTCTAGAGGTGCGATTGTACATAAAAGGGGTCGAATTGAAGGATATTTTTGGAAATTTTGGAGCCCCCATCACCCGATGGCATTGCTTGACTGCATCCACCATGCTTCTTGCTTCCGTTCTTCTTTCAACCCCGTCGATCTTCTCTCTCTTAGACTTTCAAAAACGATTTCAATGAGTCTCTATCTCCAACAATGTCCTTGCCACCTATTCTTCGTTATTTCCTAGTTCCTCAATATGATAAGCAACCTCATAAACATGCATACCAAACAACACGAGATAATGGACACTTTTGTTTCACTCCTATGGTCACATGAACCAAGGTAGAGATACCCTCTAAACTGTACACGTGTTCGACCACATACCTGTATAATGCCCTAATCTCTCATACAAGCTCTGTGGGAGCCCTCAGGGCCTGCCAACTCTACATGAGTCTTATACTGGGTACTGTGTCAGCAGAAGTCCAGAATAAACAATGTATCCATCCTCAATTTGATCTCCCCTCAACAACAATGCTCAGATGGTCAAGATGTGACCAAAGGTAGACAACCCTTCTTCAAACCTGCCTCTCCATCAGCTCCTAGAGGTGCTCTTTCTGCCCACTTCACCTATGCTCAGCTGATACTCAAGAAAGGATGGATATAACCATGCTAAAGTGTGACCAACCATAACGTTGTAGTAGTTCCCTGTGATCAAGGGTAGAAAACCCTTCTTGAAACCTGCCTCTCCATCTGCTCCTAGACCTGCTATTTCTGCCCATTTGGCATCTGCTCAGCTGATACTCAAGAAAGGATGGATATAACAATGCTAAAGTGTAAGCAACCATAATGTTGTAGTAGTTCCCTGGCTCCCTAAGGTCTCTGGCCTTGAACATGGGCACAATAGTGGACAAGCTCCATGTCTCACGGAGGCCTTTACACAGCACGGTTAAAGATCATCGCTGGTAGCTATGCAGACATGTCTCTGGCATGAATCAAATGCTTAGCCACCAAACCCTCTTGATCATATGCTCTCCCAGTCAACATCCTATCAATGGATTTCTTCCCTGTTGTAAACAGAGTATATGTATGTGGGCATCCCACAAGGGAATCTGGAAGAGGCTGCTCTCCAAGAACTGGATATAGAAATGTTGCATATTTGGCCCAGACCTTTAGAGAAGTGATATAGTGGGAGAGGGTTCATCAACAGTCTGCCACGCCACAGCGGAATCCTGACTCCAAAATAGCCGGTAATACCCCCAGCTCAAAGCATGCAAATAAAGCCGAGCACAAGACAACTGAGGGTGAAGTATGACTGGCTCATTGTGGTTACTCCCAAAGAAACCAGCCTTTGTAATCAGGCTCTGAACTCTCTGCACTCGTCATCCTACCAACTATTCTGAGGCAACTTCCCAGAACAGCATGTCTGCCCTAGCTGTATATCAATGTCTTCTTGGCTGCATCCATTTGAGTGTCTGGCAAATCCCATCCATGTAAAGAGGGTCTGTCTGCAGAGTAAAATAAAAGTATACCTGGTACAACCCAGTAGCTCTGGCTGCTGTCGCATGGTGAACTGGATGTCAAATGACAACAAAGCATGGTCTATTGCTGCCCCAATGGCCTGGGGTCACACTGTAAAATCCTCAACATAGGAGAGAGGTACATCAGGCATATGCATTGATCTAATTTATTTTAAAAAAAAAACAGACAATAAACGGAAAATAAAAAGCAGACGCAAAACTAGTGGATAACATAATACTGAGATGAAGAGAAAAAGTCTGAGAAAAATGTCCATAACAGCAAAGATACAGGTACAAATAAGCTTTTGGGGGCAGTCAAATGATGAAAAGGTGTGTATCTAGCTACTACTCATACATGAAGAGCACTACAATAATTTTTGGCCAATAATGGACAACGATAGTGCCAGTTCAGTTTTAGAACCTTTGGAAGCAGGTCTACACCAACATAGACAGAAATCTGAGTTGCAAGGCCACAAAGGTATTAGGAAAGGAGTGTGCAATAATACTTGGAAAGATATTGATAGAACTGGAACTTATTCTCAACCCCCATTTTACTTTAAAATTTGATTCTCACCTTCTTCAAGGATATTCATATAGGACATACCACTTGTGATCAACAGTTTAACTTGCTAATTTGGCTTTCTTTAAAGTGCAGGAAGAATATGCTCCCCACGAGATAAGCTCCCCTATTTTGATGTAGTACAGATATATTGTTACGATGTATCTGTAACAACCACACTCAATAACTATGATCATCCATGTTCTACAGAATATCTTAATCACAAAATGGATGCATGAAATAGCACAGAATGTTTTATGATTTTGTTTGCAGTTTCCATCACTCCTTGAGTATTAAACCTGTCAGCAGAAAAAATCTAATTCATAATCAGAAGGCTTTTGCATCACCATCAGCCAGAACCTCTCAGCATAATATATAAACAGAAACACAATCTGAAGACAAATTGATCAGTTATATGCGCTAACGAAGATGACTTCTAAAGACTATTCATCATCATGGAAAGAACAGAAAACATAAGCCCAGAAATCCATTCCCAAATACAAAATAATACAAAGAATAACAAGAGAAATAACAAACAATATGATTTAAAAAGCTGAATAAGGATGACCCGTATGGATGTTGCTGACAAATACCTTCTGCGAACTCAATACTCTTGTTATTGCTTCGCGTATAGCATTTGTATCTAGCCCAACATCAATTCGTAAAATGCAGAACTCCTTGCCATTTAAAGCAGACTTCTCTGCAGTTTCAGTAGCCATCTTGATAGCAGCCTGCAAGTTTGCTTCTGCTGCTGCTTTCTGAGCCTTTCTGATCCGATCCTGAATTCCACATATAAAGCAAAAAAAATAAAAGAAAAAGTTATTCTTAGTACCACTACAAACATGACGGTTTTCCAAGGCATCTTACTTCTTTACCTGCAAGACTGCAAGCTTTCCTCGGAACTCTGATTTCCTTACTGCAGGGATGACTGCTGCATCTATAGAACTTTTCAATGATGCAACTTCCTATTTGACACAGATTAGTCAATCAGGACACAAATATGACCGGATTACATCCAAAACTGCAATTACTCTCCACATACCTTTTCAAGTGCACTGCCTTGGAGATCTGAGGCTGCTTCAATCCGCTTAGCGCATGCATCCGCTTCTTGCATTGCCTCTGCCGCTTTCTTAAATGTGAAAGCAGTTATGCGTCGAATTCCCTTTGCTATACCCTCTTCTGAGATTAATGCAAAGGCCTTTGCCTCCTTTGTATTTGAAAGATGCGTACCTGCAAAGTTCACAGCGCTGCAGACAACTTCGGCAATAGTGTCTCAGGTACTACTACAATAAACCTCCTAAATACAGCTTACCCCCACAAAATTCAACTGAAAGAGATGCCCACATCGGGTTTTCAGGATCCTTGAGCAACTCCTCCACTGGACTTCCCACAGCTATTACTCTTACTGGATCAGGGTAAACCTGCATAGATCCAGAAAACATAACAAAAAATTTATCAATGTCATAGGGATCAATTTTCATGGTTGCCCTGTACCAAAAAATTAGGTAGTAGAAACAGAACAAACTCAATCCACTTTATCGCTGGATTCGTTCAGTTAAATAAGCTTTAAACGAAGGAAATGTAAAAGGAAATGCAAATACAGATTTCATTATCAATCTTAAAAAACCAAATTGTAAAAGTCAAAGGGTGCAAGTTCATAATTTATGATAGGGTAAGTGACCCAGGAAAGAAACACAATATAAAAGAACCACTCTATAGACGGAATCCCTGATTTCACAATTCGTAAAGCCCCACATCCTCTTTGCGTATCATCTATAAATTTGACACTTTCATGTGCAAGCTTCCTTCATAAGCTTCCCAGATATATATAACAAGATGAATGCAGGCCAACCTCAAATTCATCCCAAAGAGTAATCGCAACTATAAGCCCATGGCGATGAGCCGGAAGCTTCAATAGCCAAGACACACAGGTAACAGCACACATAAGAGAACATACACACACAATCCTTTTACAAATCCAATATGAAGCTAGAAGATTGTGAAAGAAACTCTGAATATTTCAAGGTTCACGCCAACGTGAAATCTAGTGATAGAAGTATCTACATCAAGTTCACAAGACGAGTTCACATAGTTTTTTAATATGAATGCCTTACACAAAGGATAAACATGATAAAAAACTATGGATATTTTTCTATCACAAAATTCCAATCTTCAATTCCTTTTTCTTTTTGTTTAAACACTCAAATTACCAAGAGAAATAACAAGTGCAAGTGAATAATGGGAAACAATTTGGGCTCTACAAGAAATGTAAGAGAAGATCCAAACACAATGATGAAAAGAAAAATCATAAACAAGCTTTGTACATTCACAAGCACTCAACAAAAAAGGGGGAAAAACACTTACAGAAATACAAGTTTTTCTGAGTATGATGCATACTAAGGACAAATTTTAACAATGCACATACTAATATGAAGTCCCTAGAAACATCTAGCACATATAGGATATCCAGCAATAGATATGACTTACCACTCAAAGTCTTAAGAACTAAGATTCCTATGCCTTGGACACAAAGAGTCTCGTTACTAGCACAATAAACCAACAAACGGTTTCGCAGGTGATATCAACTCAAGCAACCTGAGCTCTAAAGTAATGTGCTTATCTTCCTTTTTAACTAGAGCGAGTTGAACTAGCTTATTGAACTACAGCCTTTACTTCGTTTTCATTTTTCTAGCAATAGACATAGACTTAAATATAATTAGAGTAGCTCAAGTTTCAAAACAGATTAAATAAAAATTGTTGCCTTTATTTAAGTCAAACTAAAATCTATTTGAAAAGGTGGATTTCTAAAAAGAAATAATTAGGAACGGCATATCCTTCTGGCCTTTTCATGTACAGCTCTTCGTCTAAATCACCATGCAAAAAGGCCTTTTTGGGCATATCCTTTAGCAACCAGCCTTGCCTTATACATGGGTTTGCCATCAACAGTTTTGATTTTGTACACCCACTTGTTGGGAATGGCCTTCCTTACTCAACCAAATCCCAAGTATCATTTGCATGCAAGGCCTTTATCTCTTCCTGCATGGCTAACTCCCACTTCTTGTGCTCACATCGCTTTGCCTCTTTATAAGTAAGAGGCTCACCCTCATTTGATAACATAATGTAATGTTTAGAGGGCTCATATCTATTCACTGGCCTCCTAGGATGTGTAGATCTTCTTACCCAATGATCCACATTACCCGGTAATGGATCTACATCAGGAGGTACATCAACTTCTTCATTGTTAATGGGCTGTTGTACATCATTTCCAGCCCTGTTTTCAGCATGCATATGCCCATCAGGAGCCTCTTCTTGCTGTCCAACATCATCTGGCTCAAAAACCACTTGATTGTCTACATTTTCAGCCATATGTGGTGTATCCTAAGGGTCTGAAATAGGCTTAACATGTGCCTCCCATATTCCATGAAGAGGCCTTTAATGGATTTGGCATCAAGTTTACTCCTCAACTCGAGCCTTATGTGTACAAAAGCTTCACAACCAAAGACGCATAAGTGATCATATGAAGCAAGTTTGCAAGACCAAACCTCTTCAGGGATGTCACCTTTCATGGACGTGTGAGGGGATAGATTGCATATATGTACTGCACTTTTAAGAGCCTCTCCCCAAAAACCATGAGGGCGATTAGTTGTGGACAAGCATGCATCCATAGTTGTTCCTGACGTTTTTTTGACTTCTGACTTTTGACGTTTAGCCGACGTCTGACGGGTAAGGTAAAATATTTCTGACGTTACCTGACGCAACCTAAATTTTTGACAAAAATTAAGAACATATATAGTACATAATATATTCTAATAATTATAGACAATTTTATATTTTAAATACAATATATATATATATATATATATATATATATATATATATATATATATATATATATATATATACATATATATATATGTGTGTGTGTGTGTGTTTGTGTGTGTGTGAATATATGTATATGTGTACAGTGTATGTAAATCCTCGCTCGAGAGTCATTGATCAAGATCAAGAGAAGTCACAAAGTGAGTATACGTGCCCTTATACGAATTGGGTCCTCCATCCCAAGTATGAGCACAAAACCTATCCAATTCCCATTTGGTAAAGCCTTCACTTTGTCTACAAATTCCCATTCTCCTCTTTCCTTGCAAGTCATTTACAAAAGACCCAAATGATAATTCCAATTGGAATGTATTGAATGTGTAGACTAAAGTGTACATTGAAGTATAAATTATGTGTACAATCATCAATGTACATAAGCTATTAATGATGTAATGATGTGCCAAAGCCTTATAAGCTGAAGCACATGATTTATGACACATGCGAATGATGAGATGAGTTCATGCCAAAAGGCGATATATCTGCTGTCACCAGTATTGTATTCAATGTAATTTGTATATACTACAATCTAAAATTGTCAATAACAATGTGAATGTATACAATTCTCACATCCATAGTACGAACGAGAGAATTAATTCGTGAAAATTAATTCGGCAATTATTCTTTTAATTCGTTTAGTACATTCTGACCAAAAATAAAATTCGGGAATTTCATCCATCTGGAGAGAATTTTACTTTTTTACGTATAAAGTATATGTATATCTCAATCCCATGTAAGATTCATGAATTTTATTGAGCTATAACTTAACAAAATACTTTCATTACAAGTTACAACATCAGCTCTCCATTTCATTTTAAGGGCATGATTCTCAATGTAACTGAAAAAAATTTGATGTCCCATGTGTATAAAATTCGCTCCATGCGAATTTCACGATGCAAATTTAAAGAATTTTATTTTTTATAAAAAATTTGCGAATTATTACACTATGCTCACATCATTTTGGTCACAATGCAATATGCAGATCAATAAATAATTAACAGTTGTCAATAACACGTTACACACCATGTATGATGTCCATTATGACTTCTCCAATGAACTTATTGCAAACTGTAGTATGTGACTGAGGAGTTTAGTCTCTGTGTACAAACAAATTGGAATAGTCCTGAAGACGGAAGCAATGTGCTCACTGTTCCTGTTGACTTGCTGAAAATGTGAAGGTTGAACTATTCAGTCCCTCAGCCTTAAGCCTTCAGGTGTAGATTGTGGTAATGACAAGTGTATACTCACTGAAACATGCTGAAGCCTCTGACTTTTCAGAGTGAGGATCAGAAAGGTTACAAAGTTTGGATAGACCCTTTTGCCTTGTATGGCCAATTCTTTTATGCCACAATTCCATATGAGAATTAATCTCAGCCAATGCAATGAATTTGCAAGACAAGGCCTTTCCATGCAAGCAATATAAAGTTCCCCTTTTTCTATCTTTAACAAGATAGCCGTCGTGACCATTTGGTCATCTTCCATGAGCCTCTTTCAAATCAAATGTTGTAACCATGCATATCCGTTTGCCCAACAGAGAGCAAACTCTTCTTGATTCCTGGTACATATCTCACATTATGAAGGACAAGCTCATTTGTGCTATCTGTTGAAAGATGCACAGTGCCAATACCTTCAATGGGACATGCATGATTATTCCCTAGGTATACATGGTCATGGCTTCCCGCATGAAAAGTAACAAAACACTCTTTGACAGGAGTCACATGAAACGAAGCACCAAAATCAATAATCCATGTCTGAGATAATGCATCATTTACCGTCAATAAAGCATCAATTAGATCACTTTTATTGATCTACATGTCTTCTTCGTGAACATTGAAAGAGACATCACGTGCATGAGCATCTTCAGCTGATATAGTAGCACATAGAATATCTTCCATATCTGAAAGCCTTCTTCTTGTTCTTGTTTTTGTCTCCAACATTCTTCTTCCTCTCAAGCTCTACCTTATAGAATCGGAAGTCGAGCTTCTTATGGATTTTCCTACCACACTGGTAACATGTCACATCTGTATCTTGCTGCTTGCTGGAGCTGCCCCTTTCTTTGTTTTTGCTCTTACTCCTCTGTGAATAAAAGCCCTTCTTCTCTGATCTGCCTCTGACCATGTTTGCAGAAGTGCCTCCTTCACTGCTTGCTTTTCTCTTGATTTCTTCATTCAATATATAACCCCTCACACCATCAAAAGTAAGATTGGGGTTATTTGATAATGCAACCACCAAGGTCTCCCAAGAATCAGGAAGTGTCATAAGCAAAAAAATAGCTTTCAGCTTATCATCGAAGGGAGACATCCCTGAAACCTGCAATTGTGATAGAGTACCTGTAAAATGAGACAAGTGTTTTGCAGCACTCTTGGACTCGTCCGAATGCATGCCAACTAATTTCCTCATCAGATGTAAGGTGTGGTGTTCTCATAGGTCACCTTAAGCTTGACCCAAACCTCTAAATCTGTAGTAATGCCCTTGAGGTCTACAAGAATGTCATCAGATACGGCCATTTTTATGTAAGTGACTTCCTTTCTATTCAGATTATGTCACGCATCATCTGACATGTCTTCCGGCTTTCTTGATTCCAACGCCCTATCACAATCTTTGAGGAAGAGAATTCCCTGAATTCGCACCTTCCAAAAATCAAATCCTATGTCCTCAAAGCGCCGAATCTCAAAAAGATTCTTCATATCTGAGGACGACAATGCCATGGTTGCACAAATAAGAGGTTAATATGCTGAAATTTTAGGCATAATGCACCAAAATCAGCGTACTACCTCTAAAAGTAGTGCACAACAGCTTCAAACACCTCTAGGAGCAAAATGGAGCAAAATCAAGCA
>CM035422.1:68303095-68323095 GCA_020310875.1 Ceratopteris richardii
TTTTACAACAAACACACAACAAATGAACAATCTAAATATAAGCGATTACAAATATCATTTGAATAAAAAAGTAACTGCATATTTCATTAGAATGTCTCAGCATACAACCAAACTGAAAAAAATTGAAAACCTTGTTCCATATATACTTGGACTTGTCATCAGTGGGTGGAATGCCCTTCCTCTGCAACTCTGCAGTTGCCTCTGCTTCCATAACCAAAGATTTGCCACCAACCTATGATTAGACAAAAATATCAAGGACATGATAAGATTCAAGCATTAATGTTTTAATGGCAAGCAACGAAAGGATAGAAAGCCTACAGATATTCAAGATAAGGCTTGGATATGAAAATGTACCTCCCTTTTCCAGACCCAAATTCTTTCAAAATTATTTGCACAAATAAAAAGGGGAAATGAGAGAGAAAAGAAACAGACATTAACGCATCCGCATTATTAAAACACATTCATGGGAGAAGAAAAAAACATGCACACCTATCTATTCGTAGATTTACTTACTTTTGTTTTAAAGATCAATTGCATCATACTCTTTCCCTCCCCAAATCCACACATCTCGTCTACCACTCTCCCCTATGCATAGTCATAGGCATGCACTCATGAGATCCTGGCACAATTTACATGTTCAAAGTACATTTGAACCATCATCCAAACAGATCAAGTGTGTACACATCCAGATTGAAAGAAATATGAATGTAATAGTGTGCCTACAGGTGTGAATCTGGATGTGACCTCACAGCAAAGGGTAATGCATGTGTACCAGGGGAGAACAAGATAGAAGGGTGCAGATAAAAGTGTCGATACTATTATTCAAAAAATTGTTTTGAAGCAATAAATTGCCAAATTGAGAGGAAATGAGCCAGGGTTCTATCCTAGACATGTGGAAGAAGTAAATACAACACTTGTTTCTCTCATGTCCTGGGCTTGCTCCTCACATTGTTCGTCCATTTCCTTTCACATGGAAGAGGATATTCAGAGGGAACGTTCTAGAATGAACATTAATTTCTGGAAAATCTTAAGATCCCTAGAAAATATGGAGCGAAAGAATACATACGTTCAGTACTCTCTATAAGATTTACTAGCTCTAGAAACAAAAATACTTATAAGACTACAACGGCTTATGTTCTGTTGTCCTCTATTCTTATAGGAAAAGTCATGAAGAGCTTCCAAACTTTAATATGTTCCTTTTTTTTACTCCTTTGAACTTTATATCATACCATCCCTTTCAGATGCTTTTCCTCCCACCAAAAAGGAAAGCAAAAAAAGGGGAAAAGAAGGAGAGGTGTCTACAAACATAAAGTTCCCAGGCACTGGTTGATCCATGTAGTTATCTCAGTTCTAGAAAATGAAATGCAATTGAAAGAGGGTTGAGTGAGCTATGTATTGATATCCTTGTGTTAGATCCCTCGAGGATCAGCCCTGCAACACAAGACATGATGCATGCCATATTCACAACAAAGGGAATCAAACATGTAACTCACCTTCCAATCATAGGATCCAGCCAAGAAGCCTGCAACTATCACCGCAAGGACTTGGTGTCCCATACCACCAAGCTCACACTCTACAAGTGTGTGGGTGACTGCCCACGAGCCATGCATCCAAACATCCATCAGATGAATGTGTAAGAATGAGCCCCAAGAGTCCTACTTATAGGACTCTTGCCCAAATGACCCAATTCACATTGTGCAGATACACGCTCATATATAATTCTGTGTGCCCATCATAATGTTCGATGAGGCTGGAGATGTAACACTATACCTCATATTCCTCATTTTTGTAACTTATCCTCAACAATCCCCTTGGTTATAGATCCAAGAAAACAACTCTTCGCCCACTTCCCCAACTCACACTTACTTGTGTTTCCACTTGATCACGTACTCACGATAAGAAACCCTATGGGACCTATTAGTCCTACAATCAAGAACTTACCTCGAGTTCCAGCATTTATAATCGATCGTTTCCCTCTAGAGCTCTAACCTCCTCCTAAGCGACTATCTAACAATCCTTGTATATACCAAGATGAATCCAAGCAAACCCCAAATTCACCCTCAAATGAGGGTGCAACTATAGGCTTATGGCACCCAACCACAAGACTATAGATTATAGCCATAAACTCCATCATGCATAGTATCGACTCAACACTATGGCATACCCACTAACATCATCAATGTCCAATCGTAGGTACACAGCTATGAATGAATACAAGCTCACACACACTCACCCCACAATGCACACAAACCACAAGCATGAACTCACACAAAGCTCTATGAACTGAGTTTCCACATAGTCATTCTTGAGTCTTCCCTTACCCCAAGTCACTCTTGTAAGTGGCTAAAATGTAAGAAAAAATGAATGGCTCTCTCTCCAGGAATATCCAAGCCATAAGACACCCCAATTACCTTCCTAGAGATGAAAGGCCAACAATACCTTGATGATAACTTTGCCCACATGTAAGTATGCATTGTCTCATAATCCCAAGGCACCCTACCTTCCTGAAGGTCGGAAGGCCTCCGATCCCAATTAGCATAGAAGATAGTATGATCCATGCAATCTTTATGCTTTCTGTAATAAAGTAAGTCTATGATCCAAGGGTCTGGCCGGTTCAGACAGATCTGAAATCGGACACCGTTTGGTCATCCGTGTGTATGACCAAAGATCTCGAGTTTAGACTTACTAGGAGGTCTTGTGCTCTTGTGAACAAGTGAACCACTTAGCTTAGTGGTTAAGTCTCAAGGATGTGAAGGACGAGGTCTTGGGTTCAATCCCCATGAGGTACATGGGAAGAGTATTTTGCCCAAAGAGCTCTAGAACCTTCTAGAAGCATCCACTGGACACTTGGCGCACATGTAGTTATATGGCTGACACTTGGATGATTAGCATCCACCTGCCCAAGAAGGCAGTCCCCTGGAGAGAGCTATATATAGAGGCATTTGGTTGGGAGGAGAGTCATCTCTCAAGCTCGTGGTGGTCGTAATTCTTAGATTGTTGCATTGGTATCAGAGCTCAAGGTTGAGCTTCCATGGAGACCTTGATAGGCTCACCATCATCTTGCTCATCATTTTGCTCGTGGATGTCTTGATCTCTTTCGAATCTATCCTCGCAGCTGTCTAGAGATGCGTGCCGCTATCATTCTTATGCTTTAGCTTAGAGCAAAAGATTACTAGAAAGAATGATCATCTCTGTATGCTGCAGGCAGGATTCGAACTCCCGCCCCTCCGTTTGAAGCGTGTTGCTCTAACCACAAGAGCACATCGACCGCGTGGGATTATATCCGCAGTAGAGCGAATTGATCAGAGCCGGCGCTGAAGTAGATCTAAATTTATAGATCTAAAAAGTGATATTCTCTGGTGAAGCAGAGGGGATTTGAACCCCCGCCCCCCCAACTAGAGAATTGCCGCCTATCCATCACGTCGACGGGCGTTCACGCTCCAAACATCTGCAGAGATTTATCTTCTCTTGTAACCAAGCGCTGCAGAAGATCTCAAAAAGGTTCATCACCTCTGCCATAAGTCCCACGGGACTCGAACCTCCGTCCTAAGCTTTGGAGATCGATCGCCTATCCACGAAGTACACTATATATTTTTGTTCCGAACGGGCAGACTTTCTATATATTTTTGGCGCAGAATAAAAAGGAGGGAACAAAATCGTTGTTCCTCACACTGCTCGGACCGCGGGATCGAACCCTCGTCACCCCGTTCAGAGGGTGCTTTCCTATCCTCGAAGCTGCAGCCGTTCGCGCGACTGTTCGTTCGTGAGAGCATTGATCATCGTTATTTTGCAGTAGAAAGATTTCAAAAGGAGCTAAAACATCTAATCTTCTCTGCTGCTGGCCCACGGGATTCGAACCCAGGCGGCAAGCTTGGGAGATGTACGAAGTAGCTAAGGCGCTCAAGTTCCTGTTCGACCAGAATTTTTAGAGTATAACTTGAATCTTGATCCAGCGCCGAAGATCGGGAGTATCAAGGATACAGATTATAAGAAGATTCAAGCAACTGTTGCCCGAAACTCCAAATCTATTGAGTCTTGGGAGCAATCTTCTTTAAGCCAAAGAAACTAGCAAGGACAATTAAAGTTTGATGGAAGTGGAGCTGTGGAGTGAAGATCCGGAGGCCTTTTGGTGATCGAAGTCAAACTAACTTTGAATACGGACCAAGTCATCCAAGATTATTTCTTGATAAGGAAGCTTCAAGAATGGTGAATAGCTCCTCGCAAGGATCAAGAGGATGAATCACTCTTCCAAAGGATCAAGGGATGGACGAAGCTTTGATCAAAGCTAAGTATTTTCCAGTTTTTGCTTGGCCTTAATGCTTGATTTATCTTGTTTTCATTATTCTACACTTAATCATAGATGCACATTGAAATAGCCAAGATTTCAATTGATTAAGTCTAGATTAGAATAATGAATTAATCCATTTCTTATTTCAAGCATTAGTTTGCATTAAGGAAAGACATGATTTCAAAAAGATCCTTGTGCATCAAAGAATGTATTTTGGTAGTTTAAATACATATTTCCTTTCCATTGAGTAAGTTTTCTATTGCACCTCAAGGGTATGTTTTTATATCATAGTGCATTAGGACAAAGGAAAGGATATACATGCATCAGGATTGCATGATATACATTCTTAGTACAAGAAAAAAATCGTGCATCAAGTTCATGCATGATTGTTGTATTATTTTTTGGGCATGCAAAGAACATGCATGCATACGCATGTGAGCATATGCTTTTGCATGTGGATACATGCATTTGCATGATAGAATGGAATGCTGTTTGCAAGTAGATATGAGAATGTACTCTCTTAGTATTTAGCTTACTTTATAAAGCTCGCAGTTTGACCTTAGGGAAGACCAAGGACTAGTTAGTTGCAAAGACATACTAGTTCTAGTATTGCAACTCAAGTAATTAGTCGATTTCTTCCCAAGTCGATACTCTTCTATCAAAGACAAATACTTAATGACAATTAAGTATGATAGATGTCTTGCTAGGTATAAGTAAGCACTAAGAGAAAGTTAAGTAATAAATTTCCTTGATGACCAAGAAAATTTAATTACTTGCAAACTCTTTTGTGATGTATGATGACCCTAAGTCATGGATGTACTTAGAAAGTCATGCGGATAAGCTTTACTTGATTAGTTACATACTTTATGTAACTTCTCAAGCATCCCAAGGTTGGATGAAAACGTCAACTATATTTCCAAGTTCCTTGAGTACTCTTCTACTTAGAAGATTTCGAAAGTTTAAAAAAAAAAGTTTCTTTGTGGTTTCAAGATTTGTATCTCATGACGAAACCTCAGTAAGTAACTTTTTGGAATTGAGATATGAAATAGTCAAGCCTTCTATTTCATGTGAGATCATTCTCCTACCATGTTTAAGATGAATTTAGTTTTGGGAAGGAAGATGTTCCAAGTAGAGGATCTTAAATGATTCATGAACTCTTCCCAAAAATACACATAAATTCATATTATATGATAGGTCCAAGGAATGATGCAGGCAAAACCTCTTTAGGATATAAATGTTTTGCCAAGATATAAAGGTACCAATCTTTTATAAATTTTCATTTGATTTCATCCTAAGGGGTGATGGAAATCAAAGGTTAAACCTCAACATCAATTGATCCTTGATATCAATAAAAGGATGTTAGGTTCTATAGTTGCATCTCTGGTAAATGATGCAACTAGCTAAGCAGTCTTTAAGAAATAATATAAGTTCCTAAAGACTTGAAGCAAGTGTGAACTTTTTATTTAGGAGTAGAAAGTTCCAAGAAATGGATCTTGAATCCATGAACTTCTCCTAAACAAGATTCAAAGTTGTGTTCACAGTAACATTACTATTGGATCAATCATCAATAGATGCTTGGACTTTAAACATAATTTTGATTGGTGAAATATGTTTAAAGAACTCTAGTAACATCTGAAGATTGACCAATAATAATGAGTTTTGTATCAAACTCAAGAATAGAAGTAGATATCACATAAATGAAAGTTCAACTTAAACTTTCATAGTGGCATGGGAAACCATCTCCAAAAGGTGATATTTTGTCTCTAGTTTGATACTCAAGAAATGAATACAATTGAATCAGTAAATTTTTTGGATATTATTTGAAAGAATTTCTTTCAAATGTTCTTTTAATATTGCAAAAGATTCCAAGATGAATCATTTGCTCAAGTTATTCCTTAGAAGGAATCTCAAGTCTTTGAAGAAATGGCATTTTTTCAAGTATTGAGAATGAAATTCTTCATACTCTTTAAACAATACGTAAGTAGTTCCCCGACATCCCAAACCACTAGAAGTGGTATTTCAAGTCCTATTTGTGATATAACCTAAAGGTATATCAAAGATTCTTAGCTTTGGAATCTGAGAGGCATAAGTGAATGCTTAGACTTGAGAAAGATCTCTAAAAATCCTGCAGGTAAGCAAAGAAGCTTAAAGATAGTTAAAGAGATCTTAAAGATAAAGACTATAAGTCTTTATTTTTATCGCAAGATCAACCAGACTTGATCAATCTTGGCCATGATTGTCCAAGAATGTGCGATTAGAACTACTCTGTAGATTGCCCAAGTATTGGCAGTAAAATTCCGTTAGGAATGATTCACTCAAGTTCCATTTATTGAATGGAAAAAATTGTGAAAAAAGTAAACTGTTCCAAGTTTGAACAGAGTGAAGTAATTCCAAGTATGTAGTCTGCAACCGTGAAGACGGTACTTAAGTCTGTGGAAGGTAAAACATAAGTGTTTGCCTATCCTTAAAGGGATTTTGGTACAAATCCAGAAAGCATGAGCGGATGCTTAGACTAAGGCAGTAGAGAGATTCCTGTAAAAAAGCCCCGGCCGGGATAGGTACCTAAAAACACCAGTATAGAAAGGAATCTAAAGACAAGAAGTCAAAAGCTCTTGTCGCTACAAAATTGGTCAAGGGTAAACCAATTGAACTTGAATTCGAGAAAATTCAAGAACTTGGAATTCTGATTGATATTCTGTCAAAGAGGTTTTCAAGTTTCCAAGGCAAAGCACATGATTCTGAGGTGATCATGCGAAGGAATCAAAACCTAGGAAAATCTAGTTAGAGGTAATGCCTGAAACTTCCAATTCTTGTAAAAGAATTGAAGAAATAAGGTACTCTATCAAGAGATGTTTAGACTTTAGGATAAGAATCACCCACACATTAATGTGAATATAAAATAGGGTGTTATGGGACACCAGATTTTATACTCAGATTGATGTAGGAAAGATGGAATGGGACATCGGACCGTGGGATGATGATTATCTTTTAGTCCTAGCTTGGATTTTGAAGTTAGGTTTCATCCTCAAGGGAATTAAGACTTCAAGGAAAAGTTTAATTCGTAAAGGATGAAAGTAGTATCTTACGATACTTCAAGGTAACTTCAAGATTAAGGAAACTGAAGATATGAAGTAAGTAACTTCCAAGATCTTCATAGAACACTTCAAGTTTAAGTGTTATTGATCAGAAATATTTGATAAATTTCTGAAAGAAGTTGGACTTTGATTTTGAGTTGATCTTTTCAACTAAAGATTTAATTGACTAAGTCAAGTATCAAGTTCCTAGTGTAACTTGATAAAATTCACTCTTTTAGACTCAAAGAAATGCACAAGAATTGCATTCACGGAGTCAAAAAGATTGAATGTGACCTGAACTTAGTCTCAAGTGAAGCATTATTTGAATACAAAACTCATAAGCATAACCTCAGTGGGTCGACACACTGATGTTGGTTACCACACTAGTATCTTGTGGTTGGATGATGTTTTTTATTTGCTTTGAATCTTTTTGAGAAGCTAGCTTATTTCTCTTAAAGATAAAATCAATGCTTCAATATCTTATTGAAATAGATCGTTGAGAAGTTAAAGTCCTGAGTCAGCTAGACTTTGACTCATAGCAAGTTTACGTATGTTCAAAGTTTGAATTGGTTGTACAAAGTCTTAGTTATTTCTTTTTTGCTTTCCAAATCTTTTGGAATTGGCTCAGACATGGTATCTGATTCCTTTTGCAAAAGACCAGGGTTAGCCGGTTAGAATAAAATAACTAACTTGAACATCCTAGATAGATGTTATGTACAAGAACCTTTTCAATCTTCAAAAAATGATAAGTCTAAGTGGACTTATTCATTTGAGTTTGCTTCAAGTTATAGCATAAATAATTTCCTAGAGTCCAGTATACTCTAGAATAAAGAAGTTAGGAATTGCTCATTAGATTGACAATTCCCAAGAACTTTTAGTTAAAAGTCTTTGAGAAAAGTGTCCTAAGTTGGACAATTTTCATTTTGAATTTGAATTGGTGAAGTTAGTATGGTTGATTCCACCGGAATGGTAAACTTTCTCCTACAGTTTACATAGGATTTTTTCAACTCATTGGGACAGAGTAGTCCTCTAGTCGGGTAAAAAATCAAGTAACTGTTGGATCAAAGTAAACCATTGAATAAGCATCTAAAGTTAGATGTATGGGACAATCACACTTCAAGTTCTCCAAAACAAATTCAAGTGAATCAAGAATTCTCAAAGTCTTGCGAGGGATAAGAATCCCACCTTCATTACTAAGCCCATGCACCAGTTATGCCTAGAAATGGACTAGTAAATTGAATCCACCTAGTTCACATGTTTGTGCCTAGATCGCACATCGAGAAACTGTGAATTAGCCAGGGATATGTGTTTAAATCCACCTTTATTATTCATTCACTATTTTGTACTTTGACTAGTTTATCAAAGTGCAAAGCGAGATAGTGTTTAGAAACATTTGGGCAAGGATGCCACCACAGAGATGAGACATGTTCTTCCAGTTCTAGAACATGACCATGTTCTTCCAGTTTTAGAACATGAGGCTCGGGGGTTGCCTACAGTATGTATATAGCTCTATTTTCGAGGACGAAAATCTTTTCCAAGGGGGGAAGAATGTAATAAAGTAAGTCTATGATCCAAGGGTCTGGCCGGTTCAGACAGATCTGAAATCGGACACCGTTTGGTCATCCGTGTGTATGACCAAAGATCTCGAGTTTAGACTTACTAGGAGGTCTTGTGCTCTTGTGAACAAGTGAACCACTTAGCTTAGTGGTTAAGTCTCAAGGATGTGAAGGACGAGGTCTTGGGTTCAATCCCCATGAGGTACATGGGAAGAGTATTTTGCCCAAAGAGCTCTAGAACCTTCTAGAAGCATCCACTGGACACTTGGCGCACATGTAGTTACATGGCTGACACTTGGATGATTAGCATCCACCTGCCCAAGAAGGCAGTCCCCTGGAGAGAGCTATATATAGAGGCATTTGGTTGGGAGGAGAGTCATCTCTCAAGCTCGTGGTGGTCGTAATTCTTAGATTGTTGCACTTTCCCACACAATCTACAGCATTTCATGCATGTCCTACAAAGAATCAACTATAGAGATGGATAATCGCACCTTCCTGACATTGTGGAAATCCACAATCTAGGCTCATATCCATGCATCAACATAAATGGGCTATACCCCATGCAAAATGTTTAGTACCATTATAAGCAAACCCATTCTAAAGAAGGCAATGCCCCAAAAAAATTGCCGACAAGAGACATGCATCTGCTACATGTCCTCCATATTCTAATTCATCCTATCTATCTCTCCGTCGATCTTTCGATGATTCAAGGAAGACATACACCATGGACTTTCTAATGTTTGGAAAACCACCTTGCAAAAATTGCTCGTGAACTTAATGTCTCCATCACCTGGCAATCTCATTCGGCAAGCCATACAATTCATACACATTCTCCATGAAGAGCTTAGTTAACTCGAGGCTTTCCACTATCATCTATGGACCGCATTGCCATAAACCACAAGCACCCAAACGCCATCATGGCCCCTCCGCATCTTGGGTTATTAGGTCACATAGTCCATGGAAATTGATTACCATTTTCCCTTTGGAATTCATATCAAATGTATAAGCCTACATGCTTAAGGCGCTCAACTTTATTTTGTGAGCATTGAGCACATACCTCTCAGCGTTTCATGCATGACCAATCAAAAAACCAGCAAACTAGGACCAAAGTACGATTCTTAGATGGCCTACACTAGGAGCATCATGAGATTTGTACAAAACCCATCAAAATATATCCTCATCCTTTGGCACATGCACCTTCCCCTATCTCTCTCTCCGTAGCCAATTATCAAGCACATGCAGTGTTGATGTCCACTTGGCTACTAGATCCTATATGGACTCTATGCCGAATCCTACCAAAGTGGCAATCCTCCTAGCAATGCCCAAAAGAGAAAGAAGTCCATCCCAATCTCCGAAAAGGAAATCACTTGAAGGATTCTGCCAAGGGTGTTTGCCACTACATGGGTGGAAGCCTTCCTATATCTGATCTCAAAATTGCACTCCATGAGTTCTGACCACCTTGCCTATAAGCCTCTGAATCGGTTTGGTCAGAATGATACTTCAAAGAACGATGGGCTATCCAAATATTGAAGTGAGTGTTGTACAGGTAATGGTGCCACACCTTGAGTGCATGGATAAATGCTACCATTTCCTCTCCTCTATGGTGTATCATATCTGATACGTCAATGAGCTTATGGCTCTCAAAAGCCACTAGAAAGCCCTCTTCGTAGAGGGAATCCCCTATTGCAAACTCGCTTGCATGCATCTTCACCAAAAAAGGTTTCGTAGGTTTAACTATCTAAAAAATCCATGCAAATGTGACTAGGCCTTTCAATGTCTAAAAACGCTAATCTAACTGCAAATACATTAGTTCAATGCAAATCGAGACAAAGGTGATATCAATGATCATCTATAGTCCTACTATCATCTATGGACGAAGATATCATTGAAAAATACCACCTTGGGTGCCTTACAAATATGAGAGTAGTGCTACATTCCATGTTACATGGCTTGAACATCCAAAATCAATATAGAGTACATGTTCATTTGATTTACCTTCTTTCATAGTCATGTTCATGAGTAGAAGTGAATCTTCTTGTGATTGATCATCACTATAGTTTTTGTATTTTCTCCTTCCTTTATAGGTCTCATCGATAGTTGTTGAAATTGTTATTGCCATTGTAGCCATTATTTTTGTTATATCTATCTCTGGGAGCTCCATAAACTCTAGATGTGGACAAAAGAGAGAGATGTACGAAAGAGGTCGCTCATCACATGATGGGAAGTGCTTGAAGTGTTGGTGAAGCCAAATGGCAAGACCAAGAATTGATAATGTCCGTTCAGCATATGGAATGCAGTTTTGGGGACATTACCAAGTGCATTCCACACAAAGGCGCATTCCCCCTCCCTTTTTCTTAATTAAAAGGACAAGAGCACCCCATGTGGATTCATTAGGTCAATAGATCCTCTCACTATCTCCTCCTCTTCAACATGACTAAATCTATATGTAAATATGTACCTATATTGCTAAACTCATATGTATATACATGACTAAACATACAATGCTGACTAATTTCAATAGATGTGTCGTATGATATAAAGCATTGTCTCTTGAAGCAGACAATCCCTTTTATAAATTTGGTGGAAAGACATCTACAAACTCTATCAACAAGGAATCTAGACATTCCTTTATCATTACATCATGCACAATCATATCATGCAAATCAACACCATGCATTCCACACATATGAGAATCATGCATGGACAAAGAACAAGAACGAACATAAAAAACTAAAAGTGCAACAATGCACTTAACAACAATAAGCAGAAACATCTTGATCAAAAGATAACATCGTGAATTCCTAAGTAATAGTAGTTTTAAATCAGAATGATATGTATCCATAGGGGAAGGCATCCCTCGATCACAGAATATAGAGCACCAAGTACAAATGCTATCATATATGATGCATAATCCACCAAGGCGGTTAGGTTCATAAGGTTCAGTATGGTTAAGGTATGTAAACCGAATCTTACCTCCAAGGTAAGGTTTGTAGATATGTTAGGATTTTCATATACATGTAAAAATCACACACACACATATGTATGTATGTATGTATGTATGTATGTACGTACGTATATATATATATATATATATATATATATATATATATATATATATATATATATATATATATATATATATATATACATATATATATGTATGTGTGTGTGTATGTATGTGTGTCTTCATATATATATATATATATATATATATATATATATATATATATATATATATATATATATATATATATATATGTATATATATATGTATATGTATATATATATGTATATGTACATATATATGTATATGTACATGTATATATATATGTATATGTATATGTATATGTATATGTATATGTATATATATATATGTATATATATATATATATATATATATATATATATATATATATATATATATATATATATATATATATATATCTATCTATCTGTGTGTGTGTGTGTGAGTGTGGGTGTATGTGAGTGTGTGTGTATACACGCACATGCATGCAAAGAATTTCACGTATGGACCGCAACTGAAATATAAATGGCAAGTACTTAATACTAAGTAGTATGTACTATGGTTGAATGCCAACATTGCCAAATGAAAAGGACCCTTGCCCTTTTATGGCTTATGAGTATGTCTTGTGTTTGTCTACGAGAGAGAGAGAGAGTGTGTGTCTGTGTGCGCGTGTGTGTTTGTTTGTGTGTGAGAGAGACAAAGACTCCTTGTGTGTGTATATGTGGCTCATAATGGCTATGGCAAGTGGTGTGTATGAAATTTGAGTTGGTATGGCTCACTACTGAGGTGCTCACAAATGGCTATGGCTCACGAATGGATATGGGCAGATATGTGCACGAATGGCTGGATGGCTCATGAAATGTATATGTGTTAGGGTCAAGGGAATAGTCTATGGCGCTATGGCTGGACTCAAGACTCTTAAGGTGCAATGGAGTGAAGCTATGGCTGCCTTATGGGAGTCTTTAAATACCTTATGCACAGGTAAACACTCGCTAGGCTGAATGAACACGCTCGGAATGCATGCAACCAGTTTGTTTTGAGTATCAAAAGAACGAATGTTTGAGCCCTATAAAAAGTTGGACAAAGTGAATGTAAGGTTCGCTATGGAACCAAACTGAACAAGAAGTTGAACAAAATTTTTGGTACACGAACTGATGCAACCCTATAATCCATAGTCCACAAACAACTCATCTACCTTGCAGACCATGGTAGAACTAGGACATCCCTAATACAACATCAACATGCCCCAAGTTTATCATGCAAAAGTCAAAGACCTCACGACATTGTTAAATCCTGAGATCGACCTACAAAATGATCCTGACCCACCCGGGTCCTAGGGACGTATGGATGCCGTTCCCAGAGCCGATGGATGAGGGACGAGCAGCCGAGATGGTAGTCATCTGCACAACATGGATTCGTCCCCGAGACGCGTCCCCGAGACGCTTTTAGGTGATGACAGGTTTCCGAGACGAATGGGGACAGGCTACCGAGCGGGAAAAATTTTGGCCTTCGAATTTCAAATTTGAAGTTCAAATTTTTTTAAGATAAGTTTGGTGCCCAACTTTAAGGGTTTCTAGAAGTTTCTTAAGCCACAAGTATAAAAAGCCATCATTTCAGCTCATTCAGCCACAAGTTCATTTGGAGCTTTCATTGCAAGTATCCCTTGTGTGTGAAAGCTTGAGCTATCTTCACCCTTGCATATCCAAGGGATGCTCTTCATCCTCTCAGCCCTCTCTTCACCATTCTCCTCTTTTCTCCTCTCCTCATAGCATTGTCTTCCCCTATGGCTTCTTCATCGCGAACAAGTGCATCGAACAACAAGAGGAGACATCCTACAAGCAAATGGACATGGTGGGAAGAGGTGGACTCTCCCGTATCCGCCGGAGAAGGAGGAGGTGCAAGGCCATGGAGTTGCAAGCTATGTGGCTACAAAAGAACTGGTGGAGCAAACAAGGTGCGTGCACACTTACTTCATGAACGTGGACATGAAGTAAGATTTTGTTCCGTAATAACTTCGGAGAAGAAGCAAGAATTGCTCAACAAGCTTGCTATTAGTGATGCCCAAGTTCATGCTCGCTGTGCCTCACAAGCTCCCATTGACCCGGCATCATTTGTGAAGTTTTCTATGTCATCGATTTCAAGAGCATCTTCTTCATCGGCTCCGGTTCGTGCTCCTACTCCTACTCACACACCTACTCCTCCTACTCCCTCTTCCACACGATCAAGAACGCTCTATGTGCGTCAATCACGTCAATAAACACTCCATGAAAATTGAAACCCCATATTGAAGGAGGAGGTGGACAAGGAAGTGGCACGTTTTTTTTACCATGACCACATAGTTTTCAATGAGGCACGGTAAATATTGAATCTTGGTTCTATTATTTTGTTTCAATCTTTATTTTAATTTGTTTGGCATAAATTATAAATGCTTATACATGTGACATGGACCATTACTTATGAATGTTATTTGTTTTATGATTTATCCTTCTTCCACATCATCATATTTCAAAGACATGGTAAAGAAGATAGGTGAATATGGACCATGGAATATGGACCACACAATATGGACCACACTATATGCCTCCATCTTCTGAGAACGTGCGCACCACTATACTGGAGAAAGAGAAGAAGCTTGTTGAAGCCGCATGTGAGAGCATAACAAAATCATCGGAAAGAAATGGAGGATGGAGTGATACTCAATGACGCTCTATCCATGGAGTGGTGGCTTATTCTCGCGAGGAGATGTACTTCATCTCAGCACATGATGCATCCAAGGCAGGGATATGAGAAGATGTACTTGCAACAGAGTGGGCAAGTGCCATAGAGATTGTGGGGCCATCAAATGTTGTTTGCATTGTCGCAAATGGAGAGCCAGCAAATAGAGTTGCAGGTGCAATTATTGAAAATATATATCCTCACATCATTGTTTGCTTTTGCATGGCACATTGTTTAAATAATATTCTCAAAGATATTGGGAATTTGGATTGGATTTTGCCTCCCATTAATGAGGCAAATTCATTGGTTAGTTTCATCAACAACCACACCCGTGTGAAGAATGAGTTTTGAAGGAGGTCTACTATTGCTTTGCTCAAGTATTCAGACACAAGATTTGCATACAATTTCACCATGTTACACAGAGTAGTGAAATGTAATGGTGTCTTGCGAGGGCTCTTATTGAGAGACAAATTCGCAAGGACACAAGAGGCTTCTACTTCAACAAGAAAGCATTTTAAAAGATTGGCAGATGAGGCAACATGGTGGGAGAACATTTCTCACAATGTGGATATTGTTCATCCACTTGTGCACTTATTGAAAGTTGTGGATTCCATAGGGACATGCATAGGTAAAGTGTATGAGGCTATGGATCGGACAATTGAGTCACTAAAAACATTGGTGAAGGACAATGACAGGTATGAAGAAATTGCAGGTATTTGTGTTAGCAGGTGGAATGCCTACTACTCCCCACTTCATGCCATAGCATACATGTTAGATCCAGAATTCCAAGATAAAAAGCAATATGCAAATCCAGAGGTGGCTAATGGATGAAACATCATATTGGAGAGGCTTATCCCAAATTGTGCAACTAGAAGACTTATCAGAGATAAACTCTCCAAATACAGGACCGGGAAAGATGCTCCATATGCATGTGCAGATGCCCAAGAGGATAGATTACGTGTTGGTGCTACCCTATGGTGGGAGGACTTTGGTTTTGATAGTCCAAATCTTCAACAATTGGTCATTCATATACTTAGTCAGGCTTGCACCACAAGTTGCCTTGAGCAACTATGGAGTGTGTATGGACATGTATCCTCTAAAAAGAGGAATAGACTTGGTGTGCAACATGTTATCGATCTTGTGTTTGTCAATGCTAATTTGAGGATGCTTCGGAGGACTCGATGCGTGGAAGGAGATCCTTTCTGAGAATGGGAGGTAGAGCAAGGGTCAGACCAAGTGGCACATGAATATGAAGTAGAAGCCACTGATTGTGTTGCAGAAAATTACACTCCCCACTTGGATTCTCCATAGTCATTACATTTATAATTATGTTGTAGTTTCTACATTTGTCATTTATGTCCTAGTGAGCTGCAGCCTACCATATGTAGTCTTTTTGTCGATCGATGATATGTATTATGATCATTGATGTAACATCTTTTTGTTCTCATGATGTAACATCTTTTTGGCATGATTATGATGATGTATCCACACTATTTGACATGATAGTATACATATGACTTGTCACTTGTCACTTTTCATTCTTGAGTAACTCTAAAATTTGAATGTGCATCGTACATGTGTATCGTTTATACTTAAAAAATATCCTTTTTTTAATGGTTTTGTTGTCATCAGTCATCTAATATGTTAGAGAATTCATTTTACATGACTTTCATATGATTATTTTGAAAAAAAACAGCATTATTTTAGTGCCGCCATGGGGACGCGTCCTCACGACACCCTAGGCACCGTCCTCGTCCGGAGGACACCATCGTCCCCGGGACCCGTCCCTGTCCCCTGGTGACTTTGGTTGAAAGTCCACACAATGAACCTCATATGGACGTTCTATGACTACTATATCAAGGCTTAAGTGCCTACAGCACATGACAAGAAATAAATCTATGCATAGGTCCGTTGTCGAAAAGGATTGTTATTGCCTAGTACTTGATCTCTATTCAAGCACAAGATCATATTAGCCAAACACAATAGTGTTCACCTATCTGTGCAACATCGAAATCCATGTGATATGCAAACCTTTCCTCCCCTTTGGACAAGTCTTATCACCACAAAGATGGCCGGTCTAATTGCAATTGAAACAATGGCCCTTCAAGTCACTAGGAGCTAACTGCTTTGTCTTTCAAGTCCAACTACGACAAGGCTCCTCCTCCTATGCTTAGCTGCTATGAGTGAATCGCTAAAATACAAACATAGGTTGTTGATGAAGCTAACCATCGACGGATATGGGAAATTTTTTACATCTTATAAAAGGATAAAAATAAAGATAATAAATAAGAAGTAAACCCTTTAAAATAAAATACACACATATATACACATATCTATGTAATCATTGTTGGAAAACAATGTCACATCAGTCCAAGATCCATTTAGGGCAGAAACCCTAATTTTGGTACTTAGTCATTTTTGGCACAAAAATGAGTAAATTTTTTATGAGCCTATCTTGTAGAGCTTAAAGAGAGCTTTCCAATGGTATATGACATTCAGTCATCAGAGATCAGATTTGGAAGAAAACCCTAACCCTAATTTTCTGCTGATTGAGGGTTTTGACCTCATATGATATCTCTCGACATGAGAATCATAAAAATGTTGTCATATCATTCATCAGGTAGTCAGAAGTGTGAAAACGCAGGTCAAGAAGTTATTTTTAAAGTTAGCTAAAAACAACTTTAAAAATAAAGCAAACTCACTTAAAAATAAAGTAAAAGCAATTTAAAAAATGATGAGATTAAAATAAAGCGCTTTTTAGTGAGTTTTTCGCATGAGACACTCGAGGCTATATAAAGAAGTGTTTGGGTCACTTCTAGGACATCCTAGACCAATTGCAATGCCAACTTTGGTCCCTCAGTAGAGGTGGTGCTCTAGCACGCATGGGGCAGCCATGGTGCACTCTAGAAGCATGTTGAGGAGCACTTCTTGGAGAAGAGTGTGCTCACACTCTTCCTTATGGAGAGGACTTATCTATCAGCGGCTTGGTGGTTTGGATCAGCCAACTACATGATGTATTTGAAGATTATCTTCTACATGAAGATTTCATGTTACTTCAAAGACATTGGATGGTGGTTAACATAAGATTTACATCTTATGTTAAGAATTTAGGTACATATTCTCTTTATGCACGCAGGTACTACTCGGAGTATATGGAAGTGGCATCCATATCAGGAGTCGTCCTATTCGCCATAGGTACAAGAGAATAAGTACATGTATGCTTTATGCATATTTGGATGAGGTGTTCGAGAAGGTATATTCATGAGTTTAAGGATTTCTGACAGTAAACTTGTTAGCATTCTTTGCTAATTTTGTAAGTATGTGATGTGTCACACACGTATCTTACTTAGGGTCTTCCATAGCCTAAGTTCATACGAGGGTTTGCTAATTACCAATTTTAGATTGATCTTTCCTCTTTCTGTCACTCATATTCACTCTCCTACAACCTATTAGGTCACACATCTCATATATATTCAGATTTCTGTCCATATATCTGAATATGTTTGTTACATTTGTACATTCACTCAACCATCTATTTCTGTTCACATAGAGTGGTTGAGATTTTGACTCCCACATTGTTAATTGACATTTGTATATATGATAGTGTGAGTAAGCAGTGGCTTACATAACACTTTACACATGTTGTCTAATCTTTCTCTATCTTTGTCTCATCATTTGTATGATTAAATGTGATATGTTCATGTTTTGTCAATATTGGAAGATTGCTGGAATATGTGTAGTAAATCCTAGACCTATGGAACCTTGGACCTGTGGTATTCGTTATGGGCCTTTACACATGTTGTCTAATCTTTCTCTATCTTTGTCTCATCATTTGTATGATTAAATGTGATATGTTCATGTTTTGTCAATATTGGAAGATTGTTGGAATATGTGTTGTAAACCCTAGACCTATGGAACCTTGGACCTGTGGTATTCGTTATGGGCCTACTAAATTTCCAACAATCATCTTCATACCTAACTAACCAAAACTTACCTATCTATGCATATATCCAACCCTCCATCCATAATCTATTTACCTATCCACCTGTCCGATATATCTTACGCATGATATCTATCTAACTATCTACCAATGAATCTCATTAGTGTGTAGTTATTTATCTTCTTGAAATGGAAGAGAAAAGCGAGAAATAGGATAAACATAAGATTGAAAAATATGGGAATTTTAGAATATATATACATCAAAAGAAACCCAAAAAGAATAATAAAATCATTGATACAAGTTAAGGTAATTTTCACGAATAATGTTCATATCTGTTTATGATTGATGGAAAAGGCCTCCCTAGCTTTCAATATTTCAATCAAGTTGCAAGACCTTTATCACCCCCTATATAACTTGCTACCACTTTGTGCTCACAAGGATATTGCCTCTTTGTATGAAACAAGCCCTCAATCAATCCATGTAATATACTGTGAAAAATCAGACCTTTTGATGGGCCTTGCAATCCAAATAGTCTCCTCATAAAATGATCTACAATGTTGGGCAGGGGATCTACATCATGAATAATGGCCACATTATGATTTAGAGGCTGATCTTCATCATCTACAGCCCTCTTTTCAGCATTATTTCATTGGATTCTCGTCTTCAGCAAGTGCTGAAAGGTTGCACATCATGACATGCCATTGTCGTCATTGCCAAAGCCCTTAGCCTTCTAGTTCTACCACAATTTGCACCTTTTGGAGATTGGTGGCCACACGTGACACGAGAGGCTCAAGAAGTCAACACTAACAACATTGATGTCTAGGTGTTACAGCATTCTCGATGCTTCATTACCACCATAACATCACCCATTAAGGACCACAAAAAGTTCATGATACCTAAGGACCCCCTACTAGTTATATTTGTTTCAGTGGCATGGACAATACTGACCATGATCCCATAGACACATAGGATGTTTCTCTAGATGACCTAGAGCATTTAACTGATAGCAAATCAAATTCTCATCATTGATGATAATTGATCATGGCTGATTATATTCATATTTTTAAGACAACGAGCTTATGTTACTACTCAAGATGAAATCGATAAATCCTATTGTTCATCAAATGAGCATGCTTTGATGTTCACTTTATGTTCATGCTCTCAATATTTTAATTTGAAACGATAAAGGATGTCAAAATAATGATTTGATAAACTCCTAAGTTTAGTATAAACTTTACTATTATATGATTAATGAACAGAAGAGTAGATTAATAAAAAGCTTCAAAACTCAAAAGCAGAGAAAGATTTTGCCAGACCTTTCCCCTTGCATTGCGTGCCTTCTCACGTGCCTCTTCCATAGCATGGTTGAAGCCCTCTACATCGACACTTAAACCTCTTTCCT
>CM035422.1:68333095-68335595 GCA_020310875.1 Ceratopteris richardii
AACTTCTTTGTCTCTCTGAAGAGGAAGCCTCATTACACTTTATCATGCACAGAGTGGGCAAGGAGTTATGTCATCCCTACTCAAAGAGTCAAATAAGAACTATTCTGAAGCACATTGATCGGTCAAAATTCACGCTCTGAACCCAAACAAAAGGTTATTCTGGAGGATCTCAACACTTTGCCTCTAAAAATGCCCCTAAATATGAGAACTAAGTAAAAGAAGATTACATGAACTTTCATGACAAAAGGTGAAGGATTAAAGTATCCAAAACATCCATTGATACAAATGTTATTCTCTGTAAATGTCACATAAAACTAGGAGGATTAGCATTCATCAACAGCTCAAAATGGCCCTAACATCTCTGGCAAAGGTGCATTATAGCTAACTGCATGGCAAACAGCAGAGATTGCAAGGCTTCCTAAAGATATGGTTACACAATTAACACTTATGAACACCTTGATAAAATCAAAAAAAAAAGAGCTCACAGAATAAATGCTCAATAAAGACCCTTTAATTTGAGGGAGATAGAAAGAAGCCAAAAGGAACAAGCAGAAGGATAACGCAATGTGAAAAGGTTGTGAAGGCAGTTGAAAGTTATCAATAAAATAGAACACAATTTGAACATTAAAGCAGAGCTTAAAGCCCTTCCCAACTTTCAGAGCAGTGAACATAAGGGTGAAAAAAGAGATGGGGGAAGGGAAAGGGACGGGCAGGTAATATCACTGGAAGCATCAAAGAATAGGTCAAATTCAAAGCTTACCTGCTACTAAGTGTGTATCATGCAATCATTTACACATCTCGCCCAGATTTATGATACTATATTGACTATATTTGACACGATATTCAAAAGCTCGCATTCATACTACTGAATTCAATCCAAAACTACTATTATAACAATAATAATAATAATAATAAACTGTTTCTTTCATGATCAGATCAGGAACAAAGTAGAGGGGCAAGAACAACAGGAGGGGACTTCATGGCACACCTTACAGCCAAAGGGCAAGACGTGTCCTGCAGGTAGAAACTTGAGCCAGAGCTGTCTGGCTTCATTGTCTGGAGGAAGGCCAAGCTTCTCATCTCCACCAAAATAAGTAGCATATAATCGGTCAGCAGGAAGCTTATATACCTGTCCAAATCAAGTTCAAAATAAACATCTGCAGACAAACATGATTTCCTATTGCTAACACGTAATAAAATTAACCGTACTATTACTGGAACTGAGTGGCAGATAACATGTATAAGTGAATTGGAAGGATACTATAGGTGGAAGCTGCATTGATGCTGACATATATCCTCCCTATTCTAGACCCATGGAATTTGATAAATAAGCAATTATGGTTTCGCCAAAAGAAAAATCTTCAGCACAATACAACAAAATATTAAGACATCATTCTGCAAGTTTTGCCTATTATTAAATAAAGACATGAAAATCATAGCAGATAATCCCCTCCACCATTAATGTTGATAAACAGCAAAAGGTCACATGACAGAATACATGCATGATGCAGCTTCTGTACAGCTTTCTGATACAAGGTTCCACATTACTCCACGTCGCACGCCCATCTCTTCAATCAGCAACCCCGAGAGAGGAAAATGTAAGTGACCAGGTCTGGGTATGTCAGCAATAAGTTCAAGGACAATAGCAGTATGATGTACCTACTGCTGTAAAAATTTTATATCCTCTCAGCCATCAAGAGTAGAATAGTGCAAGGCAATCATAAAAACATACATACAACTTGCATTCTTGAGTCCAATTCAATACATGCAAGGTTCCAATCCTCATCATTAGCTCATCCATTCATCCATGCTCTCAATAGGCTTTGGTGGAAAATAACCTAATAGGTCCGAAATTTGCTAGCACTTCTATTTAATTAACTATTTGCCTGCCCCTCGTCATTTGCAAGGAAACACAGCTCACGCAAGAGCTCTTTCAGTCACTCGGTGCGTATAACCCCCTTACAGACTTTTTACAACACAAAATTATCTGGATATTGCAATTAAAAAAATTCACAACAGACACCAACTTGTGTAACACAAAATACTGAACCACTACAAAAGCTTCTGATAAAAAGTTGTCAATTTTTTTTTAACCTCGTTTATCTCATTACAGCTGCTCTTCAGGAGCATAAGAAAAGAAGCAAAGGCACACACCTCAACTAGAAGCTCCCAAGCCCACTCAATGGCTTCCTGCTTGAAGTAGTCACCAAAGGACCAGTTACCCAACATCTCAAAGAAGGTGTGATGGTATGTGTCTTTGCCGACATCGTCCAGATCATTGTGCTTTCCACCTGCTCGAATGCACTTTTGAGTGTCACAAGCTCTCTTCAACTGCCCCAATTGACTTCTTGGGTCCACAGTTCCAAGAAAGATAGGTTTGAACTGATTCATGCCTGTTACATACAAATGAAATGTTTTTCAGTTCTTCATATTTTTGAGACATTGTTGATGTCCATAAGGAAAACAATTGTTCCTGAGAGACACCATATGCAAAGAGACT
>CM035422.1:68340595-68350595 GCA_020310875.1 Ceratopteris richardii
CATACTCCATCATGCATTTCATTCTCAGGCTTAGGCTTAGATCTTCAAGCAAAAGAAGGAAAGCGGATCTCGGTTGTAGATGGGCAAGTGTTGAAATCGAACTCGTTCTCTTACTGCAACAGAGATGCTTCATACCCACGAGCGCAATCCCATTCGGTGTTTACAGTGAGAATTCCATCTATAACTAATTTACAGTGCAACAGATCTTCAAAATTGTAAGCCTTCCAGCGTTGAGCTTCTTCGCCTTGTTATCTGAGGAGGTTCCAGGCCAGGCTCGAACCCCCGTTCTTCAGAAGGTGACTCAGCCACATCCGCTAAGCCAGCGATTTGACGTGAGTCAAGATCATCTGATGATGATTGTATGGCATAAGTGCAAGGGCTTCGACCCGTAATCATTATGCTGGTAAACGTGCGAGCCAGCCAACCTCCTACGGCCTTTTGACCTACAAGCATTTGAGCAATCCAATATGGATTACGTGAGCACTATCTTCCATGCCATATGCTATTCACGAGCTCCGCCTACAGTCGATCATTATGTATGGAAGCAAATTTGAAGCATATAGTTTAGTCTTGTGCCTTAGTCTCAAGTAAACAATACTCAGGCTGCACAAGTTTACATGATAATCAAAAAAGACTCGACATACTCTCAGGTGAAAACAAGCGGGGATCGATCTTTGCACCTCCAAGATAATTGAGCTGTGCTATTTTGAAATATTCTGTCAAGTCTTCAGATTGATTTTATCAATATATCATTTGTAGTCTGGACTATCAAAGTCAAAAGAAAGGTTTTTTTTGCATCCGATGGTCAAGGGGATCGTTCCTCATTTTTCTTCTGCCCGACACAAATGTCGTAACCAATACACCAAAGGGGATTTGATATTAAGTTACTGTGCATATATTCATTTTTGCTACACTCGAAAAGTAAATCTGATTTCTTGTAGCCAAATGAAGTCAATTGCTCCTCATCGATTTGGAATCTAAAGAACGTTGCCCATTGAGCTCTTTGCTTCATTTCAAGCTTAATTCACGAGCAGCATCTCGCAAAGAACATAGGATGGTCTGCGCTATTCAATCGAGGCTCATTCCGTGGATGCTAAGGTTGGGAATCAAACCAGTTCCTATCATTCTGGAGCACTGCTCTATTCTAAGAGCTCAAGTATGTTGCCGAGGGGGTTTGGACAAGGATCAAGAGGACGAATCACTCTTCCAAAGGATCAAGGGAAGGACGTAGCTCTATGTGGAGCTAAGTATTTTCCAAATTATGTTTTCATTTTGATATTTGTTTGCTCGAATGCTTTCATTTAGGATGCATTAATTAGGACTAAAGGCATAGTCTAATTATGATTATCTCAACATGAAAGCTAATTAGAGAACTAAACGGTATTGAAATAACACAAAAGTATACAAATTACTTTTCAATTTTAGGCATGCAATTGAAATTTCTATTTCCATTCATGCACAAAAATGAACAGATTATTTGTGCATAAAAGAATGTTTTATGCACATCAAGTTTGCACTTGTTTGGGAAAGGTAGTTAATTCTCCAGTTCATGCACTTGAATAGTTACCTTTTGCTAGAATAGCAAGCAGGTTTTGCATGGATGCTTGTTTGCATACCTAATAAGCTTGAGATTTGCTTAATTTCATTACACTTGTGTGTACTCACATGCATTTGCACCCAAGAAAGGGCATTTGCATACATGAACATGCATTTGCATGCAATTAGATGCATGTGCATATGCATGATCTTTTGGTAAGTAGCTGAACACGTATACTTTCGTTCCTTTCTTTTTCTAACTTGACTTAGCTAGGTGGGAAAAATAGAAAATTACCTAGTTGCAAGGATCTTGACCATCATGCAACTAAGTATCTAGTTTATTTTTTCCAAAAAGTGATACATAGGTACCACTTAGTAGGAGTCTTTTTGAGAAAAAGAAAGCATGTTGAAAGTAAGTATTCATTTTTTCTTGTCATTAAGATGCCAATAAAATAGAGCTACTTTCCAATGTGCATGCTCAGTCTAAGTTTGGGAAAAAACCTAGACATTCTTATCAACTAAACGAGGATTTAGTTGTTTTTGGATGTTCATGTTCATGCACCCAAGTAGGGAAGTTTCTGTTGAAACACAAACCAATCGAAATTGTAAGTTCAACAAATTTTGGAAGGTTTAATACTTTAATATTCATAAAACATAGATGAAAATAAGTAGAAGTATTGAACTTCTAGAATCCTTGGAAACTCTAGTATTCATAGATGTTAGTTTCCAGAAATCCATCTCAAGGCATGATGCAAGGTCTTTAATCGACGCGAAAACTTTTGAAGGAAACTTGCTTGGTTTAAGCTAACTCAAGGCTTAAAAAAGAAACCAAGACAAATATTAATTGATCTTTAGGAATCAAGTAATTTCCTAAAGTCATGACAATTAATGAAATGATTCAAATTATTTTCATATCTTAGGAAATCATGATATTTCCTAAAGGCAATTTAGGAAACAAGTTCTTTCCTAAAAGATTAGCTTCAAGTGGTAACGCCTTGAAGAGACCCAAGCAAAGTAATCTTTGGAAATTAAGTTATTTATTAAAGCTAAGCAATCTTTAGGAACTAAGATAAGTTCCTGATGACTTGAAGTAAGTGTGAACTTTTCATTTAGGAATAGAAAGTTCCAAGAAATGGATCTCCAATCCATGAACTTTTCCTAAATTAAGCTATAAAGTTCAAAGTTATGTGTTCATAGTTGCATTACTATTGGATCAATCATCAATAGATGCTTGGACTTTAAACATAATTTTGATTAGTGAAATATGTTTAAAGGACTCTAGTAACATCTCAAGATTGACCAATAATAATGAATCTTGTATCAAACTCAAGAATAGGAGTCAATATCACATAAATGAAAGTTCAAGCGTAAACTTTCATAGTGGTATGGGAAACCATATCCAAAAGGTGATACATAGTCTCTAGTTTGATACTCAAGAAATGAATACAGTTGAATCAGTAAATCTTCTGGATATTCTTTCAAATATCCTTCCAACATTGCAAAAGATTCCAAGATGAATCATTTGCTCAAGATATTTGATTTCCTAAAAGGAGTCTGAAGTCTTTGAAGAATAACATTCTTCCAAGTATTAAGAATGAAGTTCTTCATATTCTTTAGTTAGTAAGTAGTTCCCTAGAAATTCCAAACCTCAAGAATTGGTATTTAAGTCCAAACAATGATATAACCTAGAGGTATATCAAAGATTCTTCGCTTTGGAATCTGAGAGGCATCAATGTATGCTTGAACTTAAGTTAGCAAAAGATCTCTAAAACTCCTGCAGGTAAGCCAAAAAACTTAGAAAAGCTCAAGAGATCTTAATGATAGGGATAAAGTCTCTATTATTATCGCATGATAAAAAAGATTTGATCAATCTTGGCCACAATTATCCAAGAGAATTACGATTGGAACTATTAAGAATTTTACCCAAGTATTGGCAATCAAATTAGTAAGCTGTTCCAAGTTTGAACAGAGTAAATATTCCAAGTATGTAGTCTGCAACCGTGTCGATGGTAATTAAGTATGTGGAAGGTAAAACATAATTTTACCTATCCTTAAAGGGATTTTGGTACAAATCCAGAGAGCATGAGTAGATGCTTCAGACTTAGGCAGTAGAGAGATTCCTATATAAAGTCCCCGGGGTAGGTACCTAAAGCATTTATACAAAAGGAATCTAAAAACAAGAAGTCCAAAGCTCTTGTCACTACAAAATTGGTCAAGAATAAACCAATTTAACTTGAATTTAAGAAAATTCAAGTACTTGGAATTCTAATTGGTTTTTATTTGAAAACCCAGTAAAGAAGAATTGTTTAGACTTTAAGATAAATATCATGCACACATTAATGTGAATATAAAATAGGGTGGTATGGGACACCAGATTTTATACTCAGATTGGTGTAGGAAAGATGGTATGGGACATCGGACCGTGGATGATAATTATCTTCTAGTCTGAGAATGGATTTTGAAGTTAGATTTGACCTTCAAGGGAATAAAAAATAAGTTTTAATTCAAGAAGGATAAAAGTAGTATCCTACAATACTTCAGAATAACTTCAAGATCAGGAAACTGAAGATATGAAGTGAGTAACTTCCAAGATCTTCTTAGAACACTTCAAGCTTAAGTGTTATCGATCAGAAATATTTGATACATTTCTGAAAAAAAAGTTGGACTTTGATTTTCAGTTGATCTTTTCAACCAAGGATTTGATTGACTAAGTCAAGTATCAAGTTCCTAGTATAACTTGGTAAATTTACTCTTTTGATTCAAAGAGATGCACAAGAACTGCATTCACGATAAGGAGTCAGAAAGACTGAATGTGACTTGAACTTAGTCTCAAGTTAAGCATTGTTTTAGTAAAAACTCATCAACAAAACCTCAGTGGGTCGACACACTTATGGTAATTGCCACACCAGTATCGTGTGGTTGGATTATGTTTTTGATATTCTTTCGATCTTTTTGAGAATCCAGTTTATTTCTCTTAAAGATAAAGAATATGCTTCAAATCTCTGTTGAAATAGATCGTTCAGAAGTTAAAGTCATGAGTCATCAAGTACTTGACTCACAGCAAGTTTAGATCTTAGAAGTTTAAATTAGTTATACAGAGTTTTAGTTGTTTCCTTTCACTTTCCAAATCTTTTGGAATTGACTCAGATAAAGTATCTGATTCCTCTCGCAAAAGTCTTGGGTCAGCTGATTGGAATTAGATAACTATTAATTAAACATCTGGGATAGATGTTCTGTATAATAACATATTCACTCTTCAAAAAGATAACACGTCCAAGATTGACTTATTCATGTGAGTTTGCTTCCAGTTATTAGCATACCTACATTGAAGTTAGGAATTGCTCACTAGATTGAGAATTCCCAAGCACTTTCAATTAAAGTCTTTGAGAAAAGTATCCTAAGTTGGATAATTTTCATTTTGAATTTAAATTGGTCAATTTAGTATGGTTGAATCAACAGAAATGGTAAACTTTCTCCTACAGTTTACATAGGATTTTTAAACTCATTAGGACAAAGTAGTCCTATAGTCGGGTAGAAAAATCAAGTAACTGTTGGATCAAAGTAAACCATTGTACAAACATCTAAGTTAGATGTTTGAGACAACCAAAGTTTAAGTGATCCAAATCAAATTCAAGTGAATCAAGAGTTTTCAAATTCTTGTAAAGGATAAGAATCCCACTTTCGTTACTAAGTTCATGCACCAATTATGCCTAGAAATGGACTAGTAATTAATATCCACCTAGTTCACATGTTTGTGCCTAGGTTGCCCATCCAGAAACTGTGAATTGGCCAGGAATGTATTTAGATCCACCCTTATTATTTATTCCCTACTTTGTACTTTGTGTAGTTCATCAAAGTGCAAAGCCAGACAGTGTTTTGAATCATTTGGGCAGGGACGCCACCATAGAGATGAGACATGTTCTTCCAGTTCTAGAACATGACCATGTTCTTCCAGTTTTAGAACATGAGGCTCGGGGGTTGCCTACAGTTATATATATAGCTTTATTTTCGAGGACGAAAATCTTTCCCAAGGGGGGAAGAATGTAATAAAGTAAGTCTATGGTCTAGGGATCTGACTGCTTCATACAGATCTGAAATCGGATACCGTTTGGTCACTCGCCCGTAGAACCAAAGATCTCAAGAGTAGACTCAAGCATAAGTCATGTGCTCTCATATTTGTGAAGAGAGATGGTGGATGCAATCCAAAGATGAGTAGGTGCCGCTACAACCAGCTTCACACCAGCCAACTGAGACTTCAGAGTTGATTAGTAGACCCTTTGAGCTTCCTAAATCCACCAAAATATCAGCAAAGTACTTTGGAACATGTATCCCAAAAGTTTAAGTCAAGACAAGCTAGTTGCGAAATGACTAGCTCCCAAAACTTGCTATTTTTGGACATACACCTGCTGGAAAAAATGAACAGTGCTCTCAACCTGGAAGGAATTAGAAAATTTCCTTTTGGGCATAGCAAATAGACTTAGCAAGCTTCCTATTCCAAGTTAAAACACTTCAAATGATGGACTGAGCACTGAGAACAAGTTTCATCAAGTTCTGGAACATTCCCACAATTCTCGGGGCTCTGCAGAGATAGACCAGTAAGCAGTAAAATGCAGATATCTCCAAAAGTATAAATCCAATGACCTTGAAAATTTATAGGTAGAAACTAGACAGTGAGAGCTATCCAACGCACTTTAAAACACTGAAAAAGGTTCAGTAAAACTCGAGATATGACCTTCTGAAGTTACTGCTCTGAGTGAGTATAGCAGAGAACAAAACAGAGAGGTAGATGATAATAAATGTATAGATTCACATATGATTACAACCACATTGGCAATGAATCTTTGCACAATGGGAGTAGAATGATAGAGCTATGGAGTAAGCTCTTCAATCTCTACAAAATGACATGAAGTGGTCACGTACAAGGCTTGCTAATCGCCTCTTCCTTCTTGCTCCTTTTATAGCAATTCTTGGAGGGAGTTTTGAATTCGAATTCGAGTGGCTCCACCTAAAAGTGATCCCCAAAGTTAGGAGAGATTCCCTCAGCTCAAAAATTCGTGATTTTGGTAGTTGGAGCCACGAATTTGCTTTTACATCATGGATGAGGTAAGCCATCCTTTTACTTTTTTCTTTTTCCATTTACAAGAGATAAAATGTACTCTTTTACAAGAGGTGTTCACATGACTACTCATGTGACTTACAAATGAGGATAATATCAAGCATATCAAGCATGTAGGCTTGGGCAAAATGCACCAACAGCTCCCCCTCAAGCCTAACATGCTTGGCCTCCAAATAAGTCTTCAATTGTCCTTGATTTTCTGCAAGCCAATCATCAACTTGAATCTACTTAACTTCATACCATCAAGAGCTTTCGTCAACATGTCTGCACATTGCATATCTGTAGAGACATAGGATAGTTGAATATCCTTGCTCAATAGCTTCTCCCTTACATAATGGTAGTGGACTTCAATATGCTTGGTTCTAGCATGGTATACCGGATTAGCTGCTAGATGTAGTGAGCTTGTGTTGTCACCAAAAATGTGAGGTGTTGAAGAATGAAGTCCAAGATCTGTGTACAAAGATTTTAACCACATGATTTCTTGAGTTGCATTAGCCAAACCTCTATATTCAGCTTCAGTAGAAGATAATGCCACGGTTGGTTGCTTCTTCGATGACCAACAAATGATTTTTGAACCTGCAAATGATATATACCCTGATGTGCTTCTTCTATCATCTTTAGATCCGGCCCAATCTGCATCTGAGTAGACCTTTAGCTCAATATCTGAAGTATATGAATAGAACAAACCTTCATTCATGGTCCCCTTTAGGTACTTGAGGACTCGCTTGGCCGCTTCCATATGTGGTCTTCTCGGCTTATGCATAAACTGACTCAATATGCTAACACTATAGCATATATCCACCCTTGTGAGTGTTGCATAGTTCAAACTTCCAACCAAGCTTTGATAGCTTGTGATGTCTTCAATTGGCTCTCCTTCATAAGCACTAAGCTTATGATTTTGCTCCATAGGTGTACCTGCACACTTGGTATTTTCCATCTTGAACTTGACGAGCATGTCATGGACATACTTCCTTTGTGTGATGTATATACCTGAATCTGTGTAGATCAACTCCAATCCAAGAAAATAAGTGAGTGGTCCGAGGTCAATTATTTTGAACTCCTCCTTCATTTGACTCTTTACCTGTTTGATTCCTTCAAGATCATTGCCTGTGATAATAATATCATCAACATACACACATAAATAGATCACTTCAGATCCATTCCTCTTTATGAACAAAGAGGTATCCGCCTTGCTAGCTTTGAATCCTTGGTCCTGCAAATAAGTAACCAATCTGAAATTCCAAGCTCTTGGAGCTTGCTTCAATCCATACAAAGCTTTCTTTAGTTTGCATACATAGTTAGGATGATGTGCATCCTCATATCCAGGAGGTTGTGCCATATACACTTCCTCAGAAATCCATCCATTCAAGAAAGCATTCTTTACATCAAGTTGATAAAGATTCCAATTTCTAGATGCAGCAAGACTAATGAGAACCCTAATTGTAGGCATTTTTGCAACAGGAGAGAAAGTCTCCTCATAATCAATACCATGGGTTTGAGCAAACCCTTTAGCAACTAACCTTGCTTTGTGTCTATTTATACTTCCATCTGGATTCTTCTTGATTTTGTATATCCATCGAGATCCGATTATCTTCATAGATGGCTTGTTAGGTACAAGCTCCCAAGTGTCATTCTCCTTCAAGGCTTCCATTTCTTCATCCATTGCATCTCTCCAAGCTTTCTTGCTTTGTGCTTCTTCAAATGTGGTAGGTTCTTCATTGGTTGAATCCTTTGCAATGTAGATTGAGTGCTTGGTGACCAAAGAAGTATCATAACCAAACCTCTCTGGTTTCTTCTTCTCCCTCGAAGACCTTCTAAGTGGTTGATGTGAGCTCTCGGGTCCATATGTAGCATCCTGCATCTTTGCTTTACCTTTGTTCTTCCATAGCTTTAGTCTTTCCAAGTCTTCTAGGTCAATCTCCGAATCACTTTCTTCAATCTGCTTTGGCTCCTTTGGTTGAAGTGATGGAAAATCTTCATCCAAGTCATATGGCAGCTTCACTTTCCTGTCATCATCAAACCATGATTTGTTTTCATCAAAAATTACATCTCTACTCACAGAAAATCCTTTATTGGTTGGATTGTACAATCTATATCCTTTTTGGTTTTGATCATAACCAATGAATACACACTTCTCTGCCTTGGGATCCAATTTCCCTCTTACTTGAGAAGGAATGTGAGCATAGGCTAAGCATCCAAAGATTTTACAATGCTCTAGACTAGGTCTTCTTCCATTCCACACTTCATATGGAGTGGTTCCATCTAGTGACTTAGATGGAAGTCTATTTATGAGATATGTGGCTGTCGACACAGCCTCTGCCCATAGGTAGTTCGGCAATCCCTTTTCGTTGAGCATGGACCTTGCAGCTTCGACGATAGCTCTATTCCTCCTCTCTGCTACACCATTGAGTTCAGGTGTATACCTTGTAGTGACTTCCCTTTTAATGCCTCTTTCATGCAAGAAGTCATCAAATTCAGAAGAGAAGTATTCTCCTCCACCATCTGATCTGAGTCTTTTCAAAGTCCTACCTGTTTGATTTTCAACAAGAGCAATATACTTCTTAAAGCAATTAAACACTTCATCCTTGTGCTTCATGAAAAACAGAATGGTCCACCTGCTACAATCATCTATGAAAGACACATAATATCTTGAGCCTGATATAGATGGCTCCTTACTTGGACCCCACACATCCGTGTGCACTAGATCCAAAGGATTTTGATACATATATCCTTTCTTATTGAAAGGTTGTCTATGAGCCTTGCCGAGTTGACAAGCTTCACACTTATAAATCATGTGTTGCCTTGTGATATTAGGCAAACCAAGTACACTTTGGTCCCTACAAATCTGTTTGAGTGTCCTCTCACCAATGTGAGCAAGCCTTTTGTGCCATATCTCCAACTCTGTTAGAGTTTGAGATCCATAGCTAAACAAAGCTATGTTCTTTGTATCTTCCACTTCAAAAGTGAAAAGCCTTCCTGTCTTTTCTCCTTTGGCAATCCTTCGAAAGCCTTGCCTTGGGTCTTCAACATATGCTCCAAATCGATTGAATCTAACCTGCAATCCTTTTTCAACAATCTGTCCAACACTTATTAAATTTTTGGTAATTGTAGGGACATACAAGACTTTGCTTAAGAGGTTCATATTCCCATCTGATGTCTTCACATTACCTATCTTCTCCACTGAGTGCTTTGTGTCATCTCCTGTCTGCACTTCATGCTTGTTATGAGGATCTTCCAAATCAGAAAGTAAAGCCACATTTCCTGCTACATGGTTCGAGCATCCCGAATCAATGTAAAATATGTGATCATCATCCTTACCCTTCTTCGTTGATAGATTCATAATCAATA